>JBBPBS010000753.1:2962544-2998256 GCA_037974835.1 Cicer judaicum | reverse complement strand
ATGAATTTATTTTAATTTCAATTGAAATGATATTTGAATTGGATTTGGTTTTCGTAGAAAATAACATAAAAAATAATTAAAAAAAACAAATAAAATAAACACCATTGAAAAAAAAATTACAAGTTAATTTCAAATAAAATTAGTATCAATTACAGAAATATCTTTATTAAATATAATTAATGAATTAATTAAGTGGAGTGAAAATCAATAAATACAATTATATTACTAAAAAAAATATTAAATCTAAAGTAATAATTAGTTTGAGAAAAAAAAAAATACAAATGTGAGATTTAACTTGATACAGAAAATATATTGATTTTGGAAAAATTATACATTAGCTAACTAATGACGTATAAACCATGGTATAAACCAAGGTAGTAGTAGTAGTAATCCCAAAGAAGCAGTAACAGAATAGTTAGTTTCCGTTCCGTTGGTAATGTAATGTAAGATAAGTTAAGTTTAGTGGAGTATCATGTCACTTTAGTGCACATTCAATGTGAATATTAATTTTCCTTTTATAAAAAGATCCATGTGAATATTCATAATAAAGTCACATCATAACATAACCTTGTATTAGTAACTACTTCACTGCCTCCAAATAAATATCGCAAGCACCCACAGCCTCAGTAACAAATCAACCCGAAGGAACAAATAAACTTCCCTTGCTGTGAAATCTATCTGTTTTTTTTCTTTCTCGTTTTCTCCGTTTTTGTTTTTGTCTTGTCCTGTTCGATGTTTCCTTCCCCTCTCTCTCTCTTACCTTGCTTCTATGTTACACTACTACTAGCACACTAAATTAAAATATATATTTTTTTAACTGCAAAAAACAATCATTCTGAAACATTTTATTTTTATTTAGATTTAAACCATAGCAACAACAACAATATTATTATTATGGGTATACTACATGATGATGTAGTTATTATGAGACAACCTGAGAAAGAAGGTGATGCTACCATCATAACTGTTAATTGTCCCGACAAAACTGGTCTTGGTAGTGATTTGTGTCGCATATTACTCTTCTTTCGTCTTACCATTCTTCGAGGAGGTAATTCAATATTCATTCACAATATATAGTTTAATACACTTACTATTATTTTTTAGATGATGGGTTATTTGGGATTTGTTCAAATCTCATCTTTTTCTTTTGTTTTTGTTGTTTGTGTGAATTTGGTATATGGGGTGTTTGAGATTCTAATTTTGATTTGTTTATTTTTGTTTTGTACAATGAAGATGTGACTACTGATGGTAAATGGTGCTACATAGTTTTTTGGGTGATTGGGAAAGAAAATACGAGGTGGAGTTTGTTGAAGATGAGATTAATTGGGGCTTGTCCTTCTTGTTCTTCTGCTTCTGGAATGTATTATTATTGTTCTGATTTGCAGCCTCCAAGGCCTTCTGATGTTTTTCTTTTGAAATTTTGTTGCGATGATCGTAAAGGTCTTTTACATGGTAATATTTGGAAACTTACCTTTTTTTAATTTCGACTCTTATATGTGTATTATAATTGATTTTATCTTCACTAGACCAACTAACTTATTTTGGTGAAAATATAGGTGTTGAATTGTATTAGAATTTAGAATTGATTTTGACTTCTATGATTCTATCAAACCTATTTCGGTCTAGGTCCATGTTTGTATTGATTGTGAGTTTGACAGAGTCATGATATTTGGCTAATGCTACATTTTAAAACTTTAACAAAATCGAAGTGCCACCATGATTTTGTCAAAATCACTATGATTCTAAACATGAACATAACATTTATTATGATTTAGCCATCCTTTCTAAACAGAATATTGAATTGTCTTGCTTAAGCTTGTTGTATGTCATTGATTGATTGAAAAACTAACTGAATAATGTCTTTATTATTGATACAGATGTCACAACGGTTCTCTGTGAGCTAGAGCTCACTATAAAGAAAGTGAAAGTCTCTACTACACCTGATGGCAAAGTGGTGGATCTGTTTTTCATCACAGATACAAGGTTGCACATTTCTACACATGTATATTTTTGGAAGTAGCCACCCCTATAATTGCTAGATCTTTCTTTCTTTATTTAATAAACTATGTATTTGATAAGTTGCATTTCAAAATTTTCTATAAATAACGATTAAACAAATGAACTTGGAAGAAACTAACAAGGTAACTAAGTTGAAAACATAATCACTCTTGTAAAGTTCTGGGCTTAACTAGGGCCATTGTGATAGTTTTCCTATATATGTTCTCAAATACCATTTTTTAGTTCAAGAAATGTTTTTTTTTTCCGTAAACTTTCAATTTCAAAGGAGGTAAGTGAAGCCTGACCAATGATTGTTACAATTAAGTTTCAAACTGGGTACTGTCTTGATCTATACGGAAACTTATTAAGCACCTGGTTCAATAAATGTGCTTTTAAACTAACTGATCTATTGCATAATTGTACTTAATCAGGGAACTTTTACATACACAGACGAGAAGGGATGACACAATTGAGAAATTAACAGCTATTTTGGGGGATGGCTGCACTACCATTGACATTGAATTGGTTGGCTCAGAAAGGATTGCTTTTTCTCAAGCATCTTTATCTCTTCCAAATGCAGTCACAGATTTCTTTGATTCGGAAAGTGGGACTTCTACATCAGAACCTGTTTCTGTTGTGATCGATAACACATTGAGTCCTGCTCACACTCTTGTCCAAATTATGTGCCAACATCACAAAGGTCTTCTTTATGACATCATGAGAACTTTGAAGGACTTCAATATTCAGGTATAGTAATTTGAAATTCCAATAATTCAAACATTTTGCAAGTTCATATTTGATTGCAACAATGATATGCCTGTAGTCATCTTATCTACCATTCTAAAAGCAAATCAAATTTGTGATTGCAATCAGATATCTTATGGGAGATTCTCAACAAAAAATAGAGGAAAATGTGAGATTGACTTATTCATCATGCAAGTTGATGGAAAAAAGATTGTTGATCCGAGCAAGCAAGAGTCTTTGTCATCACGTCTCAAGACAGAGCTACTTCGTCCGCTCAAAGTAGCTGTTATGAGCAGGGGCCCTGATACAGAGCTGTTGGTTGCAAACCCTGTGGAATTGTCTGGCAAAGGAAGGCCTCTTGTTTTTCATGATATCACTCTTGCTCTCAAAATGCTTGGACTTTGCATTTTTTCGGTACTTTCTCATCTCATATGCTATATGCTACTTCATATTGTTTAGTTTTAATGCATGCTCTAATTTCTTAGTGAAAGTCATGTGTTATTTGAATAATCTGATCTCAAATTATTAATTATTGTTTCAACAGGCTGAAGTTGGAAGGTATGTGATTGGAAACCGTGAATGCGAAGTATATAGAATCTTGCTTGATGAAGGGGATGGTTTATCTTTTCCAAGCAACATGATTGAGACAGGAGTTTGGAAAATGTTGATGGGTTGGGAGTGATTCATATATGGTTGTTGGCAATGTTCCTTTTGGATTAACATGTATCTTTGTACTTATAACACGGTTATTAATATAGTTTCTAGATTTAACTTGATAGATTTAATTGACATATACTGTGTAAATAGTCATCTTTGCCACTTATATATTTTTTAGCTATTGTAAATTTAATTCTTAATTATAATTTTGGTCCCTTATTTTTATCAATTTATAAAATTTGAAGTTGTTTTTTTAAAATCTAATAGTTTTGGTCCCTTTTTTTTGAATCTTTTTATTAAAAAAATTTATATGACATATTTTAATATTCATAAAAGGGTTATAAAATTATCCATTTTTTAATTTAACTAATAATTTATAAACAATAAACAATGAATGCATTTTGTATGGTTAGATCATAGCAACCACTATTTTTTGTTTAAATTTTTTGAAAGAGGATCAAAATTATCAGATTTTAAATTAAGGGATCCATTTTATCAATTAATAAAAAAGGAAATTAAAATTGCAATTAAATTAAATTTAATTTAAGGTAAGTATGAAATATGAAATATCTATAAAATGGTTATGTTAAGTTGCTGTTAATTTTATTTTAATTTGGAATTGCATTTTTGCTTGCATTCTGTTTGAAAATGAAGAGCATCATTGAAAATCAAGGCTTCCAAACTTCAGTAACATCCTCGATGAATAATCAGTATGTTTGGAAAACTTTAAAATCACAGTAAAAAATTATACATTATAATTTCTAATTAGTGAAAAATAAAATAGTTAAAAATGTCTAAATTGGATTATATAATATAAGGACATCCACACTTTTTTTTATGTCATTATAATGACATAACTATTTTTTTAACGTGTAAATATTAATAAATTAGTGATTTATATTCATTTTTAGGGTTTTAATTAAATATTTTCTAATTAATGTACTCTTGTTTGGAGACACATCAATACTATATATTTGAAGTATTTCTAATGTACATAGGTCAATTCAATGTGTTATAGTTGATTTTTAAATCAATCGTTAAATAAATGAGTTATTATTTAATATCTAAACATTATAAAATTATTAAATTAAATAACATTCACAAAAAATGCAAGCAAATTAATATTTAAATTTTTTTTGCATTTTTTATTACTAGTCTTTTACAATAGTGAATGTTGAATTATTTTTTTTTTTAAAAAAATATAGAAAATTAGTGTAATATTTATGTACAGAAAAATGATGTTTTTTTTTATGAAATTATTTTCTTAAATACAATAGTTTTTTATTCACAAAAATAATTATTAATGTGTTAGTTAAAAAACTAAATGTATCAAAACCATCCAATTTATCCATGGACCATAAAAGCTTCCCTATAATATATGTTGCCTCAATTTCATTTGATCACGAATTGACCAATATATCAATATATCAAAGATAGAGATATTGTTAGAGCATTAATGTTTTTAAACCATGGTGACAACGACTTACTTATGTAATGAAATGAAAGTGTGATTTAGTGGTGAAGCCACTTTTGTTCCAGGTTTTAACGTACAAATATAATCAACTACAACCATTGGCTATGGTGCTTTTGTTGCTCAACTACTTGTTTCTCCTTCATCTTTTATTTTGTTGGTTTCCTAGGATACGACCACGACCAGCAAGTTGCCTTCATTGTGATAGTAACTTATATTATTATCTATCTATAAAAATCTAGACTGATCTTCGGAACAAATGCTCTAAATTATTTAAATTTTCTATTAAAATAAATAAATATATCAATTTAAAATGCGTTGAATTCACAATTTTTGATTAAAACTTACTAATTCAGAATCCTTAAACAATGTTTTTATTAGGATGTTCATTCACACTTATTTTACAATGCATGAAATACACATTTTTTATTTTATTAAAATTTACTAAATATAGATTCTTAAATAACGGGTCTGTTTAGTTTAAAATGATTTTATATTTTTGTTATAATATTTTAAAAAAAAATTAGAACTAAAACTTCAAATGAAAAATTGATTTAAATAATTTATTTTAAAATATCATTTTAAGCATTTTATCTATTTGCTACACTTTTTTTTATAATGAAATTTCAAAAAATAATTAAAATAAAAAATTATTTTGAGAAGCTATTTATAAAAATTATTTTTGATGTATACCATTTTTTTTTAAAATGTAATTTTTATCAGGTTAAATTTTTTAATAATAAATACATAAATTATTAAATATCAAAATTATTTTTTTAATCAATAATAAATAAGTGTAAAATAATTTCTACAATTTTTAAATAACTTATCATAAAAATTATTTTTAAAATATAAAATCAAAATATTTTTAAATAAACTACTATAATATCCATAAACATTCATTAACATTTGAAGAAATATCTGTTTAATCACAAATATAAATAAATAGTATATGAACACACTCATACAAATATAATACTTATTGTGATAATTTTTGTTTTTCTTTATTCATTTATATTTATTTATTTATGTGAGTATTTTTAAACACTGATTATGTATAGTTGTGATAACGAAATATTTCTTACATTTGTCGATGATCTAATGAAACGATATAGGAGTAGTTGTTTAACGAAGACTTCGCCGGCTGTCCTTGTCTCCCACAAGAATAACACTCGTTGCATTATATTTCTGTCACATCCATTATCCATACACTCTAATTTTAAATCTCTCCATTATTCATTTTTTATAGGCACGTGTTCAACCATCTTTACTCATTCTAACGTCACTGATGCTAATTTCAGTTGACAATTACATAGACTTCTTTCCTTCCCCAACTTTTTCTTTTTCTTTCCTTGAGTGCCAAGTTATAATTCAAATATTTTATGTCTATTATATTTGATAAAAGTACACCCATGATCTTTTAAACTTTGTCTAATTTTTGTATAAGCATTAATTATTTTTAAAAATTATATTATATTTGTGCATGAATTGTCTCACTTGTAATTTTAAAACTATATCCAATCATTATAAACTCTATCAAATTTTACAATAATATATTTTTTCATACTAACTCTTTATAAAATATTTATCAAATCTTATAAATTATCTATATTTATTATTTTTTCTACCATCAGTTAAATTTTGATAATAAAAGTATATCCCTAATATCATAGAGTTATGCACTCTATTTGATTGAGCCATTCATTTTTATAACTTTCATCACAATCCATAAATATACAATGCATATTCAATTTCATTGTTGTTTCCTTTCTTTTCAGAAATACAAATTGAATAATATTCAATATGCAATGAACCAAATTGCAAAAAGAATAGAGAGGAAACGATTTCAAAGTTGAATGTTAACGTGACACATGATTGTTATAGCTTAGAGTTTCCAATATATTTTTAACTTGTGCAACAAGCCAGCTACCATTCCCCAAAAAGTAATTTCTGCAAAGATAACATATAAGAGAGTTCCAACTCTCTCTGAGTTCCAAACATTTACAAACACATGCTTCTTGATCCAATGTACCTGATTTATATATTCATATGCAAAATGAAAATGTATTCAAAAGTTGTATATATATTAGAAAACTGTGATTATTAAGACAGAACATAAGCATAAACAATAGAAATATAAAAAAGTTGTTTCTTACTAGTGAGTTATTTGGATCTTCATAATACCATCCATTTATAAATGCTGCAAAAATGCCCTCAGCTGCCATCACAAACACTAACATAGCATTCATCCCTATCCATTCCAAGAACAAGAATGGAGTACGAAGTCCCCAAACATCAATCTGTTTGATTAACATTGAACGCGTTAAAAGGAAGAATCACACAATGCGAAACTCAATAAAACTAATTTACATATATTGCTGTTTTCCTACCAATATGTAGAAGGCAGAGAAGACAATTCCAGCTGCCCCAGCTGTGAAACAAACATAGCTGAAGCTGTAGAGTTGTTTGTTAATTGGGATAGCTGCATTAATTAGTCCATACAAAAATTGTTATGAACTATCTTGAACTCAAATTGTATGGATTTTGAGAAGTGCTTGTCACAATAGCTTACCATCTGTAAAGTGAAGGATAATTGCCATTATGAGTAACACAAATCCCATTGAAACCCATTGTTTTAGTCTCTCTGAATGACCCTGCCAAATTAAGATTTATTCTTTTGTATTATGCCTTTCACTAAGTTGCAATTATAGAATAGAGATTTAGTGAGTATAATTAACAACATAGGATAATATTTTCTAACCTTGAAATGAATCAAGACATGCCCATAATGGATGCCAATGGTGCTAGATAGGATAGCTGATATGGAACTTAGCAGCAACAAAAAATCCATCTTTAATATATATTTCAAATAATATTTTTTGTAACACATCAAATGCTACTCATATCAAGATATTACAAAAAAAAAATTGTCAAGAAATTTTTTATGAAAATAAATGGTTCAGTCACAATTCACACATGAACCATATTCTAAACTAGTATACTTCTAAACAAACAAAAAACTGTATATTTTTTTGAAAATATATTTTCTAAGTGAACAAATAGAAAATTTTAAGACTGATACCTCAATAACCCCTCAGGTTCAAATGGAGCAAGACACCAACTTGGTGCATCTTCACGTAATTTACCTTCACCTGGAGAAGCAAATGTGCATGCCTAAAAAAAAAGTAACAATAGAGTAATTCATATATCAATTTATTTAGAGCAATACCAAAATATTATCAATTTACTTTTGTAATATATAATAACTCACCTTTAAGCGTCTCCAAACAGGTTGAGAATAAAGATGATTAACTCCCCAAACTTGCCTATCAACATGTCCAACAGCATTACATGCAGGACCTAAATGTCCTCTCATTCCACATATCACCTAATAAACAAAAAGAACAACAGAAAATTAAATTAAAGTATTCAATAAAAAGAGTTAAATAAAAGTTAGACATTATAAAGAGAGTGAATGTACTTTGTATCTCTTTGATCCGTGGTCTTTAACATGATCCACAAAACTCCAATCAGGAACATACAAAGTGAATGTTGTGATCATGTAAATGAGAAATGCCATAAAGCCTCCAAGCCTAAGTCATACACATAAATATTATGTACTTTTAATCAAACCAATTTCAGTTGAATTTCAAATTAAATGTGTGGTGTTTTTCTTACCATTGCCATTTATAGGCAGTGAAAATGGCTAGGCGTCGAGGACTCAAGGTAGTAGGTCTAAGCTTGGTTGTAAGTGTCTCTATTAGAGCTACAATACAATATACAAGTGCTATTCTCTACACACACAATTTCATAAACTTGGTTATTCAGAAATTGCATTGCAATGTGATTATTTTGCATTAGGCTATAGATAAAAAAACATTTATTTAATTTTGAATCACACCTGAAGAATGCCACACCATCTGATAAATTTCATGTTGACTCCATATATGAGTTCATCAGGTGCATGAGAGTATCCACCTATAGTATGTTTTGTAATCAAATCAAATTTACAGTGCACTATAAGATTTATTCATCTAATTATGTGACTTTGTGGATTTAATAGCATAAAGAATATTTCTATGAAGGACAAATACTAACAACAGACACGATACTGACACTAATGCATCGACATCGGTAATAATTTAAGAAAATTAATTAATTAAATTTAATCAAAGTGTTGGTGTTGTGTAAGTGTCGGACATCAAGACGCGCATTTGATCAAATGTGTCGGTGCTATAGAGAAATATTTTAGTAAAAATCATGTAACTTATAGTTGTTGGTGTTTAAAAAATGTATATAGTGAGTTTGAGAAGTAGTTTTGTTTACCTTGCAAAAGTATACCCCAAAAGAGAAGCTTCAATGTTCTAAGCATTATCTTCTTCATAGCATACGTTATCTTAGGAATTCTCTGCATTATTACAATCAAAGTTTATTCAAGAATTAAAGGACATTCATTTATTGATATGTAAAATTTAAATAAATGATGACAATTAAATTACTAAGTGAGGTAGCTTTTTTAATCAAATGGAAACAGGACAGAGAACAGAGAATGGAAAAAAGTTACCTTCAACGCAAGGGCTATTGCAACCCCAACAATGAAAAGAAAGAAAGGCATAACAAAATCTGCCAAAGTACATCCATTCCATGGAGAGTGATCAATGCGTGGATAAACTCCACCAGCATCATCCACTAATATCATCAACTACACAAACATACTCAAAAAATCATTTTAGTCTAAATTTATTGACTATACTCTAACTGCACAATAATTTTTACATATATGCTTACTCATATCTTATCATTGCATGTAATATATATTTTTTTTCAATGTTGAGTGCATAATGATTAAATTTATAAGTTACTCATTCCGTAACAAAATATAAATGAAAAAGTACAAGTAAAAGATCCAAATAGATGGAGTATTTACAAAACAACATAAACTTTCACTTTTACACTAACTACTTACCACTATGGTGAGGCCCCTAAATGCATCAAGTGTTGCAACCCTTTTTGTCTTTTGCTTAACCTGTGAAGGCTGCTCGTGATCATCCTCCTGTTCAGCTGTTTTCTGCAAGGACTTGGCTGCAAGCTTTGCGTCTCTGTCATGCTCAATATTAGTTTGTTGCTTCTTCAAATTATCTTTAGCATCATCATCCAATGCTAAATTGTGGCCTTCTTCCATTCTCTTGGCTTCATCCATGACTGAATAGTTAATATTCTACAAAGTTCAAACATATATATATATATATATATATATATATACACACACACACACACTACTTCGGTTTCAAAATATAGACAAAAATAAATCAAAGAAAATTGATATATTTAGATTAAATACATTTTTTTTTTGACCCATCTTTGTTAATATTTCGAGTATGTATATATATATATAAAGGGACAAATTATGAGGTCTAAATGAATGATAAGGCCGGCTGTGAAGTCTATTGGGGAGAGAATGAATATCTTAAATAGCAGCTACATTACAAACATAAGAGACATATGAATGATTTTAATTTGGAGAGAGAAGAAAGCGGTCCATTTATATTTGCATTTGTTAGATTAGTGTTGGCTGGCTGGTGGATGTTAATTAGTTCCACCCTTTGTTGTTTCTTGTTGTTGCTCTAAACCTCTTCTCGCTTTGACACATTAAAGATTCTCCTTCCTATCTTATGCTTAGACCATATTTTCATAATGACAATTTTTTGTGTTTGGAAACTTGCCTTAGGTTGGTTTGGAAGAATTGCTTGATAATTGCCCGTTGGACAAAACCCTTAGGAAAAAAATTTATTTTGTTATTAGGAATATGTTAGTTATGACTGGACATTTGCAAAATATTTTTGTTTTTATGTTTCGGTATCAATAAAAAGGGAGAAATAAGCTAATAAATACACGTGATGCTAACATGTGTTTGGGGTACATGTTAAGAATATCATAAGTAAAAATATTTAATTAAAAAAAAACAATGTTTAAATTTTTAAAGAGTTATAAACACAAATTTCAAATAAAATTTTTATATTTAAATAATAACATGTGTTATTGAAGCGAACATGTTAGCATTTTCCATAAAAATAATCCTCGTGATTTAAAATATACTCAATTCTTTTATATTTTTGGTAAGCTTTTTTGTTTTATTTTTAGCCAAAAGCAAGTAATGGAAAAGGCAAATGATCAATATGGATCCAACAAAGATAAAGAATTCCATAAAAAAAAAAAGAGACCATTTTAACGGACCCAATACAACAAATGACTGATATATTTTGAGAGCTACTTTTATCTCCCTATATTTTTAAAGAACTACACTTGTGTCCAGAAGCATACTTTCGAAAGGCAAAAAAACTTTGTTTTGAAAATACACTTCTAAAATACATGTGAGGAGTAAGAAAAAAAGCTCTCTTATATTAAATTCCAATTGACGGCCAATGATGATCTTTCCTATATCAATGTCTCAATGCCATAATCCTCTCTTGTATTGTCTTAAAGTTTCCATTATTCCTAGCTTGTGCAACACGCCAGAAACAATCCCCCAGAAAGTGATTTCTGCAAAGATAACATATAAGAGAGTTCCAACTCTCTCTGACTTCCAAACATTGACAAACACATGCTTCTTGATCCAATGCACCTGATTTATATATTCATATGCAAAATGAAAATGTATTCAAAAGTTGTTTATATATTAGAAAACTGTGATTGTTAAGACAGAACATAAGGATAAAAAGTAGAAATCTTACTAGTGAGTTATTTGGATCTTCATAATACCATCCATTTACAAATGCTGCAAAAATGCCCTCAGCTGCCATCACAAACACTAACATAGCATTCATTCCTATCCATTCCAAGAACAAAAATGGTGTACGGAGCCCCCAAACATCAATCTATTTGATTATCAAGAATATTAAAGAATAACCACATGTTGAAAAAAAATTAAATAAGGAACAATTGGATGAAGGTTCAAACTTTTGAATGAATATATAATGCATTACCAATATGTAGAGGCTAGAGAAGACAATTCCAGCTGCTCCAGCTGTCAAACAAACATAGCTGATGCTATAGAGTTGTTTGTTAATTGCGATAGCTGCATAAAAAAATTGTTAAGATTTATCTTGAACTCAAATTGTATGTTTTCTAGAATGAATTTTGAGAAGTGCTTGTCACAATAGCTTACCATTTGTAAAGTGAAGAATAATGGCAATTGTGAGTTACAAAAACCCCATTGAGACCCATTGTTTAAGCCTCTCTGAATGACCCTGCCAAATATTTATTCTGTTTTAGGCTTTCACTTATAATTAGATTAAATTTATAGAACAAATGTTTGTTGTTGTTTGTATGATATAACATAGAGTATGAATTTGTAACTTTGAAATGAATCAACACGTGCCCATAATGGATGCCGATGGTGCCGGAGAGGATTGCTGATATGGAACTAATTAAAAAAATACCTTTCTTAAAATATTTCTAATATATAGAAATTTTTGAAAACGTTTGTATAAGAAAGAAAGAATTACAAGTTTTTGAACATTATTTTCTGATGCAAAGTCCAGTAACATGTTATTGGTCTCTGGTCTCTGTTACTGGATTTTTCATCAGAGAATAATGGTTAAAGTTTGTAATTCTTATTGTTCTCTTATTGTAATTCTTATTGTTCTCTTATTGTTACTAACAATAAGTACAAGAAAAACAAAAAGACAGCCAAACCTCAACAATCCCTCAGGTTCAAAGGGAGCTCGACATCAACTTGGAACATCTTCGCAAAATGGACCTTCACCCGGAGAGTTGAATGTGCATTCCTACCAGAAATATCACACAAAACTATTGTTAGAAGGAAAATAGCAGTACAACTTTACCAATTTATCTAGAACAATACCAAAACATTACTTTAAAAAAAATGTATTAAGAAAATATTTGAATAAACTTAGGAGTCACAAAATGCAGACTATTAATTACCAACAGTAAGATTAGTTTTATTATTACTTTTTCAAGATCAATTATAAAACATAATTAAATGAAACATGCTCTTAAGCACAGATCAATACTCACCTTCAAGTGTCTCCAAACAGGATGTGAATAAAAATGGTTAACCCCCCAAACTTGCCTATCTACATGCCCAACAGCGTTACATGCAGGGCCTAAGTGTCCTCTCATCCCACATATCACCTAACAAAATATATTTATATATATAAAGCATAAAGTATATAGACATTAGATAGATAGAGATGGTGAGTGTACTGTGTATATCCTTGGTTCGCCGCCATTAATATGATCTACAAAACTCCAATCAGGAACATAGAGGGTGAAAGTCGTGATCATGTAAATGAAAAATGCTACAAAGCCCCCAAACCTGTCATACATATAAATATTATGTAACATAAATCAAAATCACAATTTTCATTAACCAATTTCAGTTGAATTTCATATATATTTGAAATTTGTAATTAAATGTGTGTTGTGTTTTTCTTACCATTGCCATTTATAGGCAGTGAAGATGGCTAGGCGTTGAGGAGTCAAGGTAGTAGGTCTAAGCTTGGTGGTAAATGTCTCTATTAGAGCCACAATACAATATACAAGTGCTATTCTCTGCACATGCATATTCCAAAGAAATTGTGTTGAAATATAACATTTAATTTAACTAATAATCAGAATCACACCTGAAGAATGCCACACCATCTGATAAATTTTATGTTGACTCATAAGAGAGATCATCAGGAGCATGAGAATAGCCACCTGTGGTATTATAAAGCTTTTTTTTTTGGTATGAATAAAAAAATGTATATAGTTGTGAGTTTGAGGAGTAGTTTTGTTTACCTTGCAAAAGTATACCCACAAAAGAGAAGCTTCAATGTTCTAAGCATTATCTTCTTCACAGCATATTTTATGTTGTGTATTCTCTTTAGTACAAGGGCTATGGCAACCCCAACAATGAAAAGAAAGAAAGGCATAATGAAATCAGCCAAAGTAGATCCATTCCAAGGGGCATGATCAATGTGTGGAAATGCTCCACCAGCTTTGTCTACAAGTATCATCATCTACACATAAATAATAGGACAGTTGTTACCAAAACTTTTTTTTATTTATTTTACAAAGGAAAGGAAAAGTTGTATTGAATAATTACCACTATGGTGAGGCCCCTAAATGCATAAGTGTTGCAACCTTCTTTGTCTTTAGTTGCTGATCCTGTTCAAGCTTTGTGTCTTTGTCATACTCAATATTTGTTTCTTGATTCTTCAACTCATCTTTAACATCCAATGGTGAATTTAAACCTTATTCCATTCTCTTAGTTTCTTCCATGTCTGAATAGTGAGTGAAAGAGAGTTATATATATATGTAGATAGCATAAGGAGCTACATTATTAGTTTCTTCCGCCTTAGCTATTTCTTGTTGCTAATTCATTGCTCTAAACACTTCTTTTGTCTGTCTTTGACACCAAAAATACTCATCTCTTCTAATCTTATTAGTTGGATTAACACTTTTTGAGAGATAATCAACAAAATTTATAATGCTTACTCAAACAAAAACAGAGGTTATGCCAACACACATCTGTTGTGCCAAAAGTACATTTATAATTTATTTAATTATATTTTAATGTTATAATATGGGTAGATATTGTAAACTAACTAATTAATTATAATCTATACTATTTTATTTATAATTTTAATATTCTTTATTTAATCAAATCATTTAATTTTTCAAATATCTATAACTTTTTAATTGAAAATATCTTACTTTTATATAAAAGTATAATAAGTTTTTATATGATTTTTTGTACAATTTTATCCTTTGTTTAAATTATTTTATTTATACTTTTTCATTCATTATCATTTAAATAACTGATTTATTTTTTTAAAAAAATAAGCATATATAATGTGATTTTCTATTATTTTAATCGATAAAAACAGACAAATATCTCAGGGTTCATATGCATGCAACAACCGTAATAATAATAAAGTCATCCAACGGTTTTTAAAAATAATCCGAAATCCAATCCAAATAATTTTAAAAAAAAAATCCAGACTCATTTAATAATATTTGATTTTGTATGGTTTTTTTTAAATTTTGTAGATTAATGTACAGTTTTTTCAAATTAATTTAAATGAACATCCTTAATTTTGATAACTTATTCTAGATAAAATTAGCTTTTGGTGAAAAAAATATATGAAAAAAAAAAAAAGAATATACTTGTTTTAGTGTGGCTTTGCTTGAAGTCAAAATTACCTATCAAAATACTTTTCTTTGCACAATTTAATGGTCGAATTTTAACAAATTATTCTTACACATTTTCCGTTATTTTAAGAAATTAGATTTTATAAGAATAACCCTTTTTTGTGTAGTTTTTCCTTTGTACTTGCGGTTTTAAATTTTTTTAATGATTATCATAAGGTCTTATGGGTGATGTATGGTCGTAGCATGCACAAAATGAATTCACTTATACGAATGTCAATAAAACTGTTTGTATGAGATTTTGGTGGATTTTTAGAGTATTCATGAACATTAGGCAAACACAATGTCTAAATATACATTAATGGGTCAACAACAAGAATTGTGGGGTATCATGTAATTGTGAGACCTCTAACACACATCTTGGATTCCATATAGCTTGCTAAAACAATCCATTGTGTCAAGTCTTATTAGTCTAGGATCGATTTCATCGTTTGCTACATAGTTCTGATGCATTAAATCTAGGATGTTGACCCAATAAATTCTTTTGAATATTCTCTTTTTAAACTTTTGAAATATATGGAGGATTATTGTAAATTTTGAGGATAGATCAACAATTTTAAGACAATACTTTTTATCAATTGTCTTAGTACATCTTCATGTAGCTTTCGTTCTATTTCTTTCATTTTTTTTATTTTATCTTAGTATTTTCATGTGGTCTTTAAGACAGTACTTTTTATCAATTCTATTATTTCGGTTTGTCGGGAATAGTCTATTGAATCCTGATAAATATGTGTTTTAAGGTGGATAAATCTTTAAGGATAATAATTATTGTTATGTCTCACGTTTGATATTTTATTTATTACTTTTTAAGTTTAATTAGAGTTGCTCGTGAAAATACAAATCGAGTTGCATAGATGACCAACTTTTACAACAACTTCTACCTCATAATGTTATTGTCACGTGACTTCTACCTCTGGATACTTGAGCAACCTTTGTATTATTTTGCAATGGTTGGATGCTTGAGCAATATTTTGCAGGAATTGATTAAAGGAGAGGGGCAAGGCCAAGGTTCATGCCTGCACTCCTCTAAATTGGTTGTCGGGGAGATATGTCATTTTGATGTAGATTTTAGATTTTTTTTTCAATAAAATAAAATAATACCAAATTGAGACAAGTCTAATAAAATTGACTAGACTCTACGACATAATGAACTAAATATAAATCTCATATATAAGAGATATCAATATAAATCTTAAGTGTAAACAATATTCATATTAATGCCACAACTAATCAATCGGATCATCTATCATTTAATATACTTATTAGACCTAATAATGTTGGACTCACAAATAATGTCTTGTAAAAATTCTATCTCACAATAATAAGAAACATACTTCTATAAAATGTTACAAAGAGTTATACGTTATAAACGATTTTTATAGAGTTATGTGTTAGATCAATCAAAATTTTAGAGAAAATTACTAAGAAGAAACAAAAGAAATAATAAATTAACAAATTTTTATCTTTTTTGATTAAAAAATAAAGTACACATATGGTTTGTTTTTATTTTATAAGCAATAAAATATTGTAAATACTTTAGTAAAAAAGTTATAATACTATTATCATATAAAAAATTATAAATATGAGTGAACGTTATCTTGTTCAACAGTCGTAAAAAAAATTATTTAAAAAAAAAATACGGTTTAATGTTCGTATAAAAAAATTTACTTCACATACAAAAACAGAGTATAACGTTACACCATAATCCAAAATTCCAGCTATTCATAAAAAGTAAATAAAGGGTCCGGTTGTGTACACTTAACATATCGCGGGTTTCGAGTCTGCTTCACGGAGAGAGAAATAGGTGCGAACATTGCGAATTGGAGAAAAAAATAGCTGCGAACGAACACGACGAATTGGAGAGAAAAATAGCTGCGAACGAACATGACGAATTGGAGAAAGAAAAAGAGCTGCGAACTTGACGAATCGGAAAAAGAAAAGATTCGAGCTTCTTGATTGGATTTCGATTATTCTGAATTCGTTCTTTGATTAATTTCGATTGTTCTTAGAAAATTGGAGAAAGAAATACAGAGGTGTGTTCTTAATTTTCGATTTTCAATCTTCTGCACTTTGAATCAAATTCTTTATAATTGATTTGACCTATGTCATCTTCGTTTTTGGCGTTGATGTACTGAGGCAACTTTTTCTTTTCTTTTTTGTTTGCGACGGTAACGGTAACATCCCGTTCTTGAAATTCAAACAAGAATGTTCAACCTCCGTGAATGTTGATAATTCAAACCGTAGATTTCTGGTTTTAATTGGTGCTGGAAAAAGATGACAACAGACTCACAAACTTTGTTATTCGGATTCAAGTTTCTTCAAATTTAGGGTTTGAATAATCAACATTCATGATTTTAGGGTTTGAAATTCATGGTTTTCTTGATTGGACCTTCAATTATTCTGCAGTCCTTTCAAGTTTCGTTTGCAACATTAACATATTATTTTTTACTATCCAATAATGTATAATCTTGATCATTCCTGATTATTCATACATAAGAAGGCTAATAAAAATAAAAAAGTTTTAATAAGTATCCCTTAAGACAAGTCGGTTGCTGTGTTAGGAACTTAGGATGATCCAAAATTATTTACGAGGTGCCTTCTTGAGTGGATTGGAATATGATTTTTTTGTTCATATTCAATTCAGATAATATGATAAGATGATCTTAAATTTAGTTACAAATTTTAGACCTAAAATTGGCTTTTACGATATGAATTTTTATTAATATGAAATTGGGATGAAATGTTTGGATGAACAAAAATTTAATTATGAGATGGATTTTTGATTCAAAATGTGGCTTGCAATATGAATTTTCGGTTCATATGAAATTGGGATAATATGATAAAACGAGCCTAAATTTAATCATGAGATGGATTTTTGACCTTAAATGTGTCTTGCAATATGAATTTTTTTATTCATATGAAATTGGGATAGTAGATTGAATGACTCTAAATTTAATCACGAGATCGATTCTTGACCCAAAATGTAGTTTGCAACATGAATTTTTATTCATATGAAATTAGGATGATAAGTTTGGATGAACCAAAATTTATAATTATGAGATCGATTCTTGACCCAAAATGTGGCATGCAATATGAACTTTCAGTTCATATGAAATTGAGATAATATAATTGGATGACCCTAAATTTAATCTCGAGACGAACTCTTGACTCAAAATGTGGCTTGAAATATGAATTTTTAATTCATATTAAATTGGGATAATATGATTGGATGACTCATTTTAATTACGAGATGGATTCTTGACCCAAAATGTGACTTGCAATATGAATTATTTTTCATATAAAATTGAAATGATTTGATTAGATGATCCTACATTTAATTATGAGATGGATTCTTGACTCAAAATGTGGTTTGCAATATGACATTTTATTCATATGAAATTGGGATAATAAGTTTGGATGAATCAAAATTTAATTGAGAAGGATTCTTGACCCAAAATGTGGCATGCAATATGAACTTTCAGTTCATATGAAATTGGGATAATATAATTAGATGACCCTAAATTTAATCTCGAGATGAATTCTTGACCCAAAAAATGTGGCTTGAAATATGAATTCTTAATTCATATTAAATTGGGATAATATGTTTGGATGACTCATATTTTAATTACGAGATGGATTCTTGACCCAAAATGCGACTTGCAATATGAATTATTTTTCATATAAAATTGGGATAATTTGATTCGATGATCCTACATTTAATCATGAGATGGATTCTTGATCCAAAATGTGGTTTGCAATATGAATTTTTATTCATATAAAATTGGGATGATATGTTTGGATGAATCAATTTTATGATGAGATGAATTCTTGACCCAAAATGTAGCTTGCAATATGAATTTTTATTCATATGAAATTGACATAATAAGTTTGGATGAACCAAAATTTAATTGAGAAGGATTCTTGACCCAAAATGTGGCTTGCAATATGAACTTTCAGTTCATATGAAATTGGGATAATATGATTGAATGACCCTAAATTTAATCTTGAGATGAATTCGTGACCCAAAATGTGGCTTGAAATATGAATTTTAATTCATATTATATTGGGATAGTGTGTTTTGATTACTCAATTTTAATTATGTGCTAGATTATTGACCCTAAATGTGGTTTTTCATATGAACTTTTTATTCAAATGAAATTGGGATAATATGATAGGATGACCCTTTAATCATTAGATGGATTTTTGACTTTAAATGTGGCTTGCAATATGAATTTTTTTATTCATATGAAATTGGGATAATATGATTGAATGACTCTAAATTTAATCACGAGATGGATTCTTGACCAAAATGTGGCTTGCAATATAAATTTTTTATTCATGAATAATATGTTTAGAAGACCTGAATTTTAATCACTAGATGAATTCTTGAACCAAAATATGACTTGCAATTATTTATTCATATGAAATTGTGATAATATGATTGGATGATCCTAAATTTAATCATGAGATGAATTCTTGACTCAAAATAAGGCTTGCAATATGATTTTTTATTCTTATGCCTTTAATAGTTTTCTCAATATTGATTGAGCATGAGAGACAAAATGGAGGGAGAAATTTGAGTAATTGGTTAAACTTATTGATGGTAAGACCGTAAGAAACCATTTGGTAGAGGAAAGGGCAATTGGAGCACAAAATAGTGCAATTTCTGTAGGAAAACATCCCATAGTATTGTAAAAACCTATTTTTTGTTGCTTTCAAGATGAAGTCTAATGTGAATTTTGTGTCTGAAGATGGAGAGAGGAAATATGATAATACAAAACATTAGGCAGTGTCAAGTGGTTTTATTCGTGAATAGTGCAAACAGACTATGGATATCTTGAAGAAAGATATCAACAAATTTCACATTGCAGCTGGTGTATATGGTATACTTGATCATTCTTTGAGTTCTCATCTAGTTGTTCATGACTGTTTTAGTGTTTTGTTGTGTCTATCCCCTTGGATCATTGATTTTGGAGCTACTGACCTTATATGTGATGACTTGAGGGCATTCAAAATCATGTCATGGAATCAAATTCCTTGTGGGGAGGTTACCAAGAGAGATGTTGTATATTTTCCTAATTTCAACCTCAATTTGGTATTTATCCCGGATATTAATAAAGGTAAAAAAACGCAGTGCCAATTTTTCTTATGATTATTGTGTGATTTAGAACTTCTCGCTCTAGAAGATTGGTTCGGTTATCCTCAAGTGTAGCCTTTGTCATTTGGATTATGCGACTTGAATTGATAGTAGTTCTTATAATGTTTCAGAATCCTTCATTTGGCACTATAGGTTTGGACATTCCTTTTCTACAAAGTTAGAGATGTTTCACAAATATTTTGTTTGTTGTTGTTTCTATTGAGTAGTAACAGGGCTATACTTGAGTAACTAAATACTTGGTTCTTTTCATTTAGTCCATTTTGGGGGCCTTATTCCTTACCTTAAATTCATTGCTTATTAATAGTACTTTTTGGTAATGGTTGATGAAAATACTAGATACAGTTGGAGTGTATTATTTTAAAAACAGTTTGAGATGATAGGAATTGTGGCAGACTTCATTACTATGGTGAAAAATCAGTTCTCAAGAAGGATTAAACTGATTACAAGTGATAATTACATTGCGTCTAGGCTAGATGAGTTGTGTAGAAGCAAAGGACATTGTTCATCATTTTAGTTGTATTGAAACGCCTGATTAGAATGCTAGGGTGGAAAGGAAACACCAACACATTTTAGGAGTGGCTCAAGCTCTAATGAAGCAGTCATTCTTACCAAAATAATTGTGGACTTCTGAAGTTTTACATGTATACCTCATTAACAGAATGACACTGATGACGTTGAATAAAAGTTCTCCCTTTTTCCTGTTACAATGTGCATTACTACATGTTGATAACCTTAGAAATTGTTGGTTTCCTTTGCTATGTTGGCAGGTCAGGGTAAGTGTGTCTTCTTAGATTGCAAGATGAATATGGAATGCGTTGTTGTCCATGATCCCATTAGGAAACGGATTATGGTTTCCAGACATATTGTGTTCTGTGAACATATTTTCCCATACAAAAGTCATCAATAACCTTACTCACACTTGGGATTCGTTTCCTATCCAAGCCCTGCTGACTGCTGCCACTTGAACCAATTCCATTCATCAATTCAAATCAGTGATTTTGTTTGTACCTGTCTTTCCATATCGACAGATTCTGTTGCACCAGTTTCTTTAATAGATTTCCCAATCTTAGCCTTACTATATCAGTTAATCCTGATGAACTAGTGGCTGCCACCACACCTCTTAATATACAGCCCTCCTCATCTATGGAGATGACATTGTGATAGTTAGTTACACTCCCCATAAGCTTTCCAAAGTTAAGAATATGATTGATAGATTTACGCAAATACAATTAGTTTGGACTAGTTTCTCCAACTCATGCTGAGAGAGAGGGCCAACGGGTGAAACAAGGCATTGGTGATGGTGGGACAAGCAATGGGGTGGGGGCTCACTGCTGCTGGTTGGAGTGTCTGTTAGGATAGAGGCTGAGAGTAGAGATAGAGAGAGCTTGAGTGAGAAAAAGGACTGTTAATGGGGAGGGATACCATTTCCAGGTTCCTTCTCATTGAGGCGTATTGTCAGGTTCCTTCATGTTGAGTGTGTGTGTTGAAAATGTGGCAGCAAATAAAGGGTGCCAATATCTATGGATATAGCCATAAAAAATTGAGACAAGTCCATCAGTTAACTTGTTTGTTTCCTATTTCTTATGTATCAATGGATATAGCCATAAAAAATTGAGGGGTCGTGGTCGTAAGTAACACTAATATCCATTGATAACGCCCCATTTTCTTGTATAATGGTTTATTTAGTTAATCCCAACATAATTAGTTACTTCATCTTCTTGTATATAAGACTCTTCTTTGTACACATTCATTCATTTTGTTGAAGTCATATTATGATATTAGGTTTCTTCTTTTCTGGCATGAATTCTCTGATCATATGAGTGAGAACAAAAAACACTCATCTCATTTCAAACTTGAAAATTGTTTATTGCAAGAGGATAGAAATTGAAGGAATTAATTGGAAATTAAACTGAAATTTGTTAGTGCGTATTGTCAATTTGCTTTGATTAACAGTATATATATTTATGCATGTGTGACAAAGGTTTGGAGGCTTTGTGGCATTTCTCATTTACTTGATCACAACTTTCACCCTCTACAATCCTGTTTGGAGTTTCGTAGATCATATTAATGGCGATGAACCAAGGAGATACACAGTACATTCACCATCTCTATCTAATGTCTATACTGTTACTTTATGCTTTCATTTTTTATATTTTGTTCTTTCTTCCGTTTATTAGGTGATATGTGGGATGAGAGGACACTTAGGTCCTGCATGTAACGCGGTTGGACATTTGGTAGTCAAGTTTGGGGGTTAACCATTTTTATTCAAATCTTGTTTGGAGATACTTAAAGGTGGGCATTGATCTGTGCTTAAGAGCATGTTTCATTTAATTATGTTTTAGAATTGATCTTGAAAATAATTTATATTCAAACCAACCACTGATAAAAAAGACAATCATAAAACCAATCTTATTGTTAGTAATTAATAGTCTACATTTTGTGACTCCTTAATTTATTCAAATATTTCGTAATACATTTATGTTAAGGTAATATTTTGGTATTGTTCTAAATAAATTGGTAAAATTGTCCTGCTGTTTTCCTTCTAATAATAGTCTCGTATGATAGTTTGGTAGGAATGCACATTCAGTTCTCCAGGTGAAGGTCCATTTCGTAAAGATGCTCCAAGTTGGTGTTTAGCTTCCTTTGAACCTGAGGGGCATATGGTATACTTGATAATTATTTGAGTTCTTATTAAATAGTAGTTCATTTAATGTTTCAAAGTCTGACCTTTGATACTATATAGTATTGGACATGTTTTTTTTTACAAAGTTAGCTATGTTTCACAAATACTTTCCAATTGTGGTTTTTAATAAAGATCTGGCTTGTGATATTTGTCTCTCTGCAAAGGAAATTTGATTGACATTTCTATTGAGTAGTAACAGGGCTATTAGTTCTTTTCATTTTGTCCATTCAGATGTTCGGGGGCTTTATCCGTACCTTGAATTCATGCCTTTAAGTACTTTTTGGTAATGGTTGATGACAATACTAGATGCACTTGAATTGTGTTATTTGGAAAAAGTGGCAGACTCCATTACTATGGTAGAAAATCAGTTTGCAAGAAGGACTTAACTGATTAGAAATGATAATCAAATTGTGTTTAAGCCAGATGATTTGTGTTGAAACATGATAGAAACTAGAATTTTATTGGCTAGAATTGATGAGCTCTGAAGCTCTTACAATGCTGGAAATATAAAAATGCAGAAAAAGAACTAAACTAGAGTTCTAAGAACTCCTAAACCAGAGCAGAATTGCTCCTAACCAGAAAAAGAATTCCCCTAATTGTTTATTAGAATATTTTCTGAATATCATTCCCTCTTCCTATTCTCTCATTTTTATAACATTAAATAATTAACATTATTAATTAGTTTTTATTCCTTTCATTCATCCTTCTTGAAACTGCATGTCTTTCTCGCTTCCCCTCTTTAATGAAATATCAGTAGGATAAGAGACATTATTACTAAGTTTTATTCCATCCATCAATAGCTTTTATTTCCTCCATCAATCATGCTAGAAATTGAATGTGTGTGAAGTGTGTGACTTGGTTGAGTGGGCCCCATTCTTTGGGTCTCATTCGACTTACTTTGCAGTGTTCTATCATTGCCATCCGCTTCAAAATGAGCCTTGTCCTCATGGCTAACATTAAGACATTGATTTTGTAATAGACTTCCAGATTCCCAGCTGATGGTTTCCTTATTCTCTTCCCATGTTATGATTTTTCTTGGCTTTAGTATATTCGTGGTAACAACATTAAGTTCTTTTTCCCGATTGATTCTACAATTCTCCGGATATTGACACTGCAGCTTCACAATTTTCCCCTTCCAGTCCAAGCAAATTGCCATTTCTTCCCAATCAAATAACACCTTGCCTAACTTATGCAGTCAAGCCACTCCCAAGATCATGTCCTCACCTTGTAATTCCACTATGTAAGCTTCAGCAGTGGTCTGGATTCTGAAACCTTCAATTTGAATGTCAAACTTCCCACACTTCTCTGTTATGGCCACACGGGAACCGTTTCCAAATTCTGCGGTCGTAACTGGGATCTGTTCTATTGGAAGCTGCAGAACTGCAGCCATTTGAGGAGTCACAAAATTGTGAGTAGCACCAGTGTCCACCATCATCATGGCCGGTATGCCCTTCACGGTACCTTCCAAACGTAGGGGAAAAGGGAACCAATTTCGAGCTCTGCCCTATTCTGAACAGCACTGCAGAATTGCATCTTACTACAACGTCTTTCTCCCCTTCCTTCAATTTGATAGCTAGGGCTTCACCGGCATCGTTCGTCACTTCATCATCTCCCAAAATTACCAAAGGCAACTGTTTTTCAGCACACCGATGAAGAGGATGGAACCTTTCCCCACATCGAAAACAGAGGCCTCGCGCCTTACGATCCATTAATTCAGAATATGGAAGATGCTTAGTTCCCCGATTGCGATTTTCGTGGTTCCCCCGTTGCTCTTCATTGCCATTTGTTCGTGTTTGGTACTGATTAAGGTCGCCTCCTTGCATGTTTAATTCCGGGTTAGGATTTGACCCAGTTAGAGTATTTTTGGATTGAGTTCCCCCAGGACTTGCATTTCCCTTGTTTGGGCTTGGAAAAAAACTCAGTCCAGACCCATTTCTATTAGTAAGCCCATTACTTCCTTCTTTTCCCCCTTTCCAACGACCTCCACCTCCACTTCCTCTGTAATTCAATACGCCCCGTAACTCTGTTTCAACATCACGAGCCAATTTCATCGCCTCCACACGTGTCTTAGGGTTGAAGGTCCTTACTCGCAACGTACCTTTGGTTGGAGGCCACCCAAAAAATACCCAAGGTATTGTTCTTCGGGGAGACGCTTAACTTGGGAAGAGAAATATTCGAAATCTGAAATGTACTCTTCCACATCTCCAGTTTGTTGAAGATCTTTCAATTCTTCGAATGGATTATCGCTCTTTCTTCCTCCATATCTCGCAATCAGCGCTTCCTTCAACTTCAACCATGTGAGATCATCCTCCGTTTCACATAGAAGATTAAACCAATGAATGGTTGCTCCCTCCATGCTAATTTTCGCCAAACGAACCTTCACTTTTTCAGATATTCCCTGTACCTCAAAATATGTCTCGGCTCGCGTGATCCACCCCACTGGATCGTCACCATCAAATAACGGCAGCTCCACCTTCTTCACTGCCATCTTGTATTCCGTAATTGACTCATCGGTGTCGATTATCTGCGACGTCCCAGGAGTAGGCCTATTCAACAGTTTTGCAAACTCTGTCAAAATGGTATGACGAAATTCATCCAAGGTTTGACGCATTGAACCTTCCATCTCAGCCATTCTTATCTCCAAAGCCTCAACCTTGTCAGACATGCATTCGGTTTTCGCTAGCTTCTATCTCTATCCGGCAAGTCGGACCAATGATAGAAACCAGAATTTTATTGGCTAGAAATGATGAGCTCTGAAGCTCTTACAATGCTGGAAATATAAACGCAGAAAAAGAACTAAACCAGAGTTCTAAGAACTCCTAAACCAGAGCAAGAATTGCTCCTAACCAGAGAAAGAATTCCCCTAATCGTTTATTAGAATATTTTCTGAATATCTTTCCCTCTTCCTATTCTCTCATTCTTATAACATTAAATAATTAACATTATTAATTAGTTTTTATTCCTTTCATTCATCCTTCTTGAAACTACATGTCTTTCTCACTTCCCCTCTTTAATGAAATATCAGTAGGATAAGAGACATTATTACTAGCTTTTTTTCCATCCATCAATAGCTTTTATTCCCTCCATCAATCATGCTAGAAATTGAATGTGTGTGAAGTGTGTGACTTGGTTGAGTGGGCCCCATTCTTTGGGTCTCATTCCTCTTACTTTGTAGTGTTCTATCAAAACATCTATTACTAGAATGCTAGGGTTGGAAAGAAAGCATCCATACATATTAGGAGTAGCTCAGCCCTAATGAAGCAGTCATTCACACCAAAATAGTTGTGGACTTGCAAAGTTTTACAAGTTGTATATCTCAGTAACAGAATGGCATTGATGATGTTGAATAGAAGTTCTCTCTTCAAACTTTACAATGTGCATTTCTAGACGATGATAGCCTTAGAATTTGTTGGCTTCCTTCACTATATGTTTCCAACAATTTGCTAGGTAGAACAACCAATTCCACTCCTCAATCCAGACCATGATTTCCACTATACCTGTCCTGCCATATCAGCACATTCTCTTGCACCAGGTTCCTTAATTGACTTCCCGATCTTTAATTTAAGTAAAGCCTACTGAACTAGTGGTTACTACCACACCTTCCTACACAGCCCTCCTAATCTATGTAAATGACATTGTGATAGTTAATCACAGTTCTCATAAATTTTCCAAAGTTAAGAATGTGATTGATAGAAACATAGGTATAAAGGATATTGGAAAATTTTTCTGGGCTTTGAAGTTTCCCATTCACCAAGAGATATCTCTATTCGTCACCGGCATCACTGCCTCAATTTTATCACTGATTAGAAAATTATTGGCAGCAAACTCCCGTCGACCTGGTTCTCACTTACATTAAGATGATGGGCCTCTTTTTCATGATGTTGCTTTATATGGGTATTTGGTTGTTAAAATTCTATATTTGACCATTGCTTTGCTTGATATATCATTTCGAGTGCAACAACTTTCCAAATTTTCATCCAAGGGTCACTAGGTCATGGGTTTTCTTTAGTAGGACATCTTCTCTAGACTTACGCAATCACAATTAATGAGTTTGGATTGGTTTCTTCGACTCGTGTATGGACAAGCAATGTAGTGGGGGATCGCTGTTTCTGTTTGTAACGCCAGTTAGGAGAGTCTCAGAGAAGAGATATAGAGAGAGAGGTTGAGAGAGAAAAGGGTATGGGGAGGGAGACAATCTGAAGGGTCCTTCTAATTGAGGTGTATTGTCGGATTGGCCCGTTAGTACGCTTCATGCACGTTTCCGATAGACACAACCTTCAGCAAGTGAATTGTCAAATACCAGCGGGCAAGCTTGTAAATATGTGCAAGTGACTATTGAGAGTATCCATAGACTCTGAGGAAATTCACTTACCAACGAGCATGTCGGTTGAAAATGTGGTAGCAAATAAAGGGCACCAGTATTAGCAATAAATTGGTTATGAATCAGAGACTAGAAGTTGATTCCAAATGATGTCCATATCTAGAGATGGCTCTTAGTCTTAGTTGAGAGCTTTACCACTCCCTAACTTAGATTTTGAGGCAAGTAAACTAGTATGCTACTATTTTGAATCCAAGTCAAGTTCCAGAAATTTAGGTCAAAACTTATTCTTTAATTGAATGCAAAAATTTGGTTTTGCATTTATATGCATATTATGATCATGTGTTGCAGGAAGATGTGTTATGTTTCATCAGATTGGTGTTATCCAGCCATATATAAAGGTACTGAAATCTCAATTTAGCTTTTATTGATTTGATTTCTAGGCTATGAAGTGCAATGAAAGTTTAAAGACCTGACAAGCTCTACATCTTTTATTTTACAAGTACACTTTTTACCAAAGTAAATTTAATAAAAACTAGAATAGTCTTTTGTATGTGTCTGTGTGTTCATGTAATACCTTTCATCTATTTTGTTGTGATGTTTGCTTGTTGCTTGTTCCTTCCATTCGTTTTTTTAATTTTCTGTTTGCTACTTTTGATTGTTTTCTGTTGGTGTTTAAGGTGGTGAGTTATTCAGAAAATGAGATTGTAGATTATTTGAATAACATGAAATAGAAAAGAAACAAGAGAGATAAGAGCTGGTTTGAGTTTGCATCTAGTTTGGGTTTCGAGTCTGCTTTACGGAGAGAGAAATAGGTGCGAACATGACAAATTGGAGAAAAAAAGAGCTGTGAACTTGACGAATCGGAAAAAGAAAAGATCGGAGCTTCTTGATTGGATTTCGATTATTCTGAATTCATTCTAGTTTGTTCGTTGATTGATATCGATTGTTCTTACGAAATTGGAGAAAGAAACACAGAGGTGTGTTGTTAATTTTCGATTTTCAATCTTCTGCACTTTGAATCAAATTCTTTATAATTGATTTGAACTATGTCATCTTCATGTTTGGCATTGATGTTTTGAGGCAACTTTTTCTTTTCTTTTTCATTTGCGACGGTGACGGTAACGGTAACATACCGTTCTTGAAATTCAAACAAGAATGTTCAATATCAGTAAATGTTGATAATTCAAACCGTAGATTTCTGGTTTTTATTGGTGCTGGATAAAGCTGACAACAGAGTCACAAACTTTGTTATTCAGATTCAAGTTTCTTTGAATTTCAGGTTTGAATAATCAACATTCATGATTTTAGGGTTTGAAATTAATGGTTTTCTTGATTGGACCTTTGTTAGGGATGATTCCAATTACTTATCAAGCTAGAAGTTAGGCTGGAAGTTAGAGATTAGCATTAAGAATTAGTTACTGAATTTCTGTTATTAGCATTAATAATTAGTTATAGATTAGCATTAAGAATTAGTTACTGAATTTCTGTTATTAGTAAGTAGTTAGGAGGTTGTTGAGAATTCAACGTTAGGAGGTTGTTGAGAAGTTATATACGAGGTTATTTGGAATGTAAGTAATTCCATTCATGATCATTAGCTTATATTATCCCATTGTACTTCATTCTATCAATTAATATTAGACACTCGAATTCCTTTCATTTAATTAGGAATTTCTGGATTTATTCATCTTAATCTTCGAAATTATTTCCCTAGATTCTTAATTCTTCTTTTTCCCTTTCCCCACTCAAACAACCCTAACAATTGGTATCCAGAGCTAAATTTTTTTCAGGGCGATGGCGGATGCAACACGTTCTCAGCTTGCTACTCGTGATTTAGAGGAAAGATTGGAGAACAGAATTTCAGAAAAACTTGAGGCACGATTGGCGGAGTTAGTTGGATCTTTGCAGAAAACCTTGGGTGATTCGATGAAGCTAACAATGGAGGAGCTACTGCAGAAGAATATTGGTGAAGAAACTCCATTTTCAAATAACAGGAATTTTCAGCAAGGTAGAAATCAGCAACCTCAGCAGTTTACAAGTGATCGTTCTTTTTCTGCTTCTTATACAGGGCAAACTAGGCTATCAAGAATAGAATTTTCAAGATTTAATGGTGATTCTATTAATGAATGGATTTATCAGTGTGAGACTTTCTTCTTAATCGACAATACTCCTGAAGAGGTTAAGGTCAGGTTAGCAATTATGCATCTTGAAGGGAAAGCGTTGAAATGGCATCATGCCTTTACAAAGACATTACGAGTTAACATTATGCCTAATTGGGGAGAGTATGTCCAAATCGTATTAGATAGATTTGGAGAAGTGTGCAGTGATCCTATGGCCGAGTTGATGCAGTTAAGGCAAAAAGGATCCATAACTGATTACCATGAAGAGTTTGATGCAATCATCACTCGATTGCAATTACCTGAGGATTATACCTTGAGCTGTTTTTTAGGAGGACTGCAAACTGATGTGCAGATGATGGTCAGAATGTTCCAACCACAATCAGTTAGAAAAGCCTTTACTTTGGCTAAGCTGTATGAGTCAACTTCAGTGCAAGGATCACAATTTGGAACATCCAAACTTAGACCTCAGCCTCTTAACATATCATTGTTGGGACCTAAGTCTCAGGTAACACCACTAAATGATGCATTCAAGCCTAAGCCAAAATTTAGCAAGAACTTGACTCCAGCATTTAGGAATGAAAGAAGGGCCAAAGGTTTATGCTATTTCTGTGATGAGCCATTCTCTGCAGAACATAGCTTGACTCACAAGAAATTACAGTTACACCTCATGGAAATTGATGATGAGTATGAAGGGGATGAGAACCAAGAATTCAGTCAAGTAGAGACTGTAACTAATCAGTTTGAAGAAGCTCAGATATCTGTTAGTGCATTGATTGGTGTATCCAATTTCAGAACTATGAGAGTAACTGGTCGATACAACAAGAAACCTATTCACATCCTTATTGATAGTGGAAGCACTCATAACTTCCTAGATGTGCGGATGGCTACAAGCATTGGTTGCAAAATTGAATCACTTAAGTCATTAACTGTAATTGTGGCAGATGGCAATAAGGTGCAGATTTCTTCATGTGTAAGGAATTTCAAGTGGACACTGCAACATACTACCTTCACTTCTGATGTGATGTTACTGCCATTAGGATGTTGTGATGTAGTATTGGGCATTGAATGGCTAGTGACATTGGGAGATATCACTTGGAATTTCGACAAGCTGACCATGGAGTTTTCAGTGCAAGGGAGGAGGCATGTACTTAGGGGTTCTCCTCAAACTGGATTAAAGTCCATTAAGTCTCAGCAGTTGGAGAAAACTTTGGATAGAGGTGTTCATCTGTCTATGATTCATGTAGGTCACGATAAAGGCCATTTACTGCAGTCATCGACTATCTTGGAATCCTACAAAGACCTATTTGTGGAGCCTACTCAGCTACCCCCAACAAGAGAAGGCCATGATCATAATTTTCATTTTTGAGGTCAAGAATGCTTTGAAGGAGGAGGCAATGTTAGGGATGATTCCAATTAGTTATCAAGCTAGAAGTTAGGCTGGAAGTTAGAGATTAGCATTAAGAATTAGTTACTGAATTTCTGTTATTAGCATTAATAATTAGTTAGAGATTAACATTAAGAATTAGTTACTGAATTTCTGTTATTAGTAAGTAGTTAGGAGGTTGTTGAGAATTCAACGTTAGGAGGTTGTTGAGAATTCAACGTTAGGAGGTTGTTGAGAAGTTATATAAGAGGTTATTTGGAATGTAAGTAATCCTCATTCATGATCATTAGCTTATATTATCCCATTGTACTTCCTTCTATCAATTAATATTAGACACTCGAATTCCTTTCATTCAATTAGGAATTCCTGGATTTATTCATCTTAATCTTCGGAATTATTTCCCTAGATTCTTAATTCTTCTTCCCTTTCCCCACTCAAACAACCCTAACAATCTTCAATTATTCTGCAGTCCTTTTAAGTTTAGTTGTGTAGCTTCATCTCTCTCCTTTCCATTTATAATCAATTCTCCTTCAGATGTATCAATTTTTCTCTTTTGTTCAACATGCATTCCACGAATGTTTTGGGGTAGGTTTTTGTTTGCAACATTAACATATTATTTTTGAGTATACAAGAATGTATAATCTTGATCGTTCCTGATTATTCATGTCTAAGAAGGCTGATAAAAATCAAAAAGTTTCAATACGTATCCCCCTAAGACAAGTCGGTTGCTATGTTAGGAACTTAGGATGTTCCAAAATTTAATTACGAGGTGCATTCTTGAGTAGCTTGGAATATGAATTTTTTGTTCATATGCAATTGGCATAATATGATAAGATGACCCTAAATTTTATTACAAATTCTTGATCTAAAATGTGGCTTCAAATAGTTTTTTTTATTCAAGATAGTATATTTGGGTGATCCGGATTTTAATCATGAGATGCATTCTTGATTCAAAATGTGGTTAGCAATATGGATTATTTGTTCATATGAAATTGGGATAATTTGATTGGATAATCTGAAATTTAATCATAAGATAGATTTTTGTCCCGGAATGTGGCTTGTTATATAATTTTTTTATTCATGATAGTATGTTTGTATAACTTAGATTTTGATCACAAGATTGATTATTTACTCAAAATGTGGCTTATGAATGATTTTTCGTTAAAATTGGGATACTATGATTGGATGATCCTATATTTAGTCATGAGATGGATTTTTTACCCAAAATGTGGGTTGTAATATGAATTTTGGATGGATTCTTGGTTCAAAATGTGAATTTTTGGGATTATTGGTTCAAATTGTGGCTTGCAGTATGAATTTTATGTTCATATGAAATTGTGATAATATGAGTTGATGACTCTAAAGTTAATCACGAGATGAAGTCTTGATTCAAAACGTGGCTTGAAATATGAATTTTTTATTCATATTAAATTAGAATAGTGTGTTTGGATGACTCGAATTTTCATTACGAATTAGATTGTTGACTCTTAATGTGGCTTTCAATATGAATTTTTTATTCATTATAGTATGTTTGGATGACTCAGATTTTAATCACGAGATAAATTTTTGACTCAAAATGTGACTTGAAATATGAATTATTTTTCATATAAAATTGAAATAATTTGATAAGATGATCCTACATTAATCATGAAATGGATTCTTGACCCAAATTAAGGTTTGCAAATTGCAATATGAATTTTCATTAATATGAAATTGGGATTATATGTTTGGATGAATCAAAATTTAATTGTGAGATAGATTTTTGACCCAAAATGTGGCTTGTAATATGAATTTTATGTTCATATGAAATTGGAATAATATGATTGGATGACTCTAAATTTAATCTCAAGATGAATTCTTGACCAAAAATGTGTCTTGAAATATGAATTTTTAATTCATATTAAATTGAGATAATATGTTTGGATGACTCATTGTAATTACAAGATGGATTTTTAACCCAAAATGTGACTTGCAATATGAATTATTTTTCATATAAAATTGAGATAATTTGATTAGATGATCCTACATTTAACCATGATATGGATTATTGATCAAAAATGTGTTTTGCAATATAAATTTTTATTCATATGAAATTGGGATGATATTTTTGGATGAACCAAAATTTATTTGTGAAATAGATTCTTGACTCAAAATGTGGTTTTGCAATATGAATTTTTTGTTCATATGAAATAGGGATAATATGATTGGATGATCATAAATTTAATCTTGAGATGAATTCTTGACTCAAAATATAGCTTGAAATATGAATTCTTAATTCATATTAAATTGGAATAATATGTTTGGATGACTCATATTTTATTCACGAGATGGATTCTTGGCCTAAAATGTGATTTGTAATATGAATTATTTTTCGTATAAAATTGGGATAATATGATTGGATGATGCTATTTTTAATCTTGAGTTCTTGACCCAAAATGTGCTTTGCAATATGAATTTTTATTCATATGAAATTGGGATAATTTGATTAGATGATCCTACATTTAATCGTGGAATGGATTATTGACTCAAAATATGGTTTGCAATATGAATTTTTATTCATATGAAATTAGGATGAACCAAAATTTAATTGTTAGATGGATTCTTGACTCAGAATGTGGTTTGAAATATGAATTTTCTGTTCATATGAAATAGGGATAATATGATTGGATGACCTTAAATTTAATCTCGAGATGAATTCTTGACCCAAAATATAGCTTGAAATATGAATTTTTAATTCATATTAAATTGGGATAATATGTTTGGATGACTCATATTTTAATCACAGGATGGACTCTTGGCCTAAAATGTGGCTTGTAATATGAATTATTTTTCGTATAAAATTACAATAATATGATTGGATGATCCTACATTTAATCTTGAGATGGATTCTTGACCCAAAATGTGATTTGTAATATGAATTTTTATTCATATTATAAAATTAGGGTAGTATGTTTGGATGAATCAAAATTTAATCATGAGATGGATTCTTAACCAAAAATGTGGCTTGCAGTATGAATTTTTTGTTCATATGAAATTGGGATATAGGATGACCCTAAATTTAATCACAGGATTAATTCTTGATCAAAAACGTGGTTTGAAATATGAATTTTAATTCATATTATACTGGGATATTGTGTTTTGATGACTCGAAATTTAATTATGCATTAGATTATTGACCTTAAATGTGATTTGTGATATGAATTTTTTATTCAAATGAAGTATTGGATGACCCTAAATTTAATTTTGAGATGGATTTTTTTACCATAAATGTGGCTTGCAATATGAATTTTTTTATTCATATAAAATTGGGATAGTATGATTGAATGACTCTAAATTTAATCACAAGAGAGATTCTTGTCCTAAATTGTGGCTCGCAATATGAATTTTTTATTCATGAATAACATGTTTAGAAGATCCAAATTTTAATCACTAGATAGATTCTTGAACCAAAATGTGGCTTGAAATGTGAATTATTTGTTCATATGAAATTGTGATAATATGATTAGATGACCCTAAATTTAATTCTTGACTCAAAATAAGGTTTGCAATATGATTGGATGACCCTAAATTTAATGTGACAATTGGAGCACAAAATAATGTCATTGGATAATGTGATAATATGATTGGATGACCCTAAATTTAATGTGACAATTGGAGCACAAAATAGTGTCATTTCTGTAGGAAAACATTCCACAGTACTACAAAAACCTATTACAAGAAACAAGGTCATTTTTTGTTGCTCTCAAGATGAAGTCTAATATGAATTTTGTGTTTGAAGATGGAGAGAGGAAATATGATAATACAAAACAATAGACACTGCCTAGTGGTTTTATTCGTGAATAGTGCAAACAGAGGATGGATATCTTAAAGAAGATATCAACATATTTCACATTGTAGCTGGACATTGATTTGGCACTAACTTTCTTCACAGTCCACCCTTTGGCACTATAGGTTTGGATATTCATTTTCTACAAAGTGAGATGTTTCACAAATACTTTGTTATTGTTGTTTCTATTGAATAACAGGGTTATACTTAAGTAACTAAATATTTGGTTCTTTTCATTCAGATGTTTGGGGGCCATATTCCTTATCTTAAATTTATTGCTTAATAATAATACTTTTTGGTGTATATATATATATATATGGATGTGTGCGCTCTCTCTTTCAAAGTTAAAAAAAAAAAAGTAATAAATTAATTATGAATCAGAGACTAGAAGTTCATTCCAAATTATTTCCATATCTAGAGATGGCATTCTACGTAAGTGAACAGTTTCTACATCAGATAACTCACATGTACTTCTGTTTCTCATACTTGTGTAAGCTAGCATTGTTCTCTCTAAATCAAACTTCAGCTCCTTTATAGTTGAATCATTGTCATTGTTCAAATTTATCATTGTCTTATTATAAAATCTTACCGTTTTGCTCCATCTATCAAATAATTTGAACTTAAAACAATGATGTCACATATTTTAAATTATGTGGCATACGATCTCATAATATAAAAAATTTTAAATGTATTAATTATTCAGATGTTATTAATTAAATTATAAAAATGAATAATTTTTTAAGTCAAAATTAAAATTTTTATAATATTTTATCATAATTTTACGATTGTTAATCATTTTACATTATCTATTATTTTTTAGTTAAAAGATTAGAAGAATGGTAATAGGGTTATGCATCAGTGGAATTTTTTAAGTGTCTCGTTTAACTTCAAATAAATATTTGTTTTGTGTTTTTGTATGTGACAATGAAAATGTTTGTCAAATTATTTTTTAATATTTATCAAATTCAAATATTTGTTTCATATTTTTCTATATATCAGAAAGAAAAAAAAAAATTGTTGTGTGATTTTTTATCTATACCACTTACAAATATTTATCTCGTGATTATTTTATATCATTTATAAATATTTAACTTGTATTTTTTAATATTTATCAATGATAAATATTTGTAAAGTATTT
>JBBPBS010000753.1:2937968-2962238 GCA_037974835.1 Cicer judaicum | reverse complement strand
ATTTTTAATATTATACTCTTTAAAGCTAAATAGCAAAACAGATAAATGGTGTTTTATTTTTCCTTTTTCAGTTTTTTTAACGTCAAAAATTGTTTTAAAAATTGATTGTCAAAAAGATTTTTTTAAAATTTTAGTTTTAAAAACTGTTTTCTAAAATTTATTTATAAAATAATTTTCAAAAACTAAAAAGTAAAACACAACCAATCAAGCCATAAGTTTGAAGTTCCTAATTTCTAAAAAACCACTTAATTTTTTGTTAAAAAGAAAACTTTCTTTTAAAATGTTGGTTTTTTGCTAGTTATTTTTTTTATAGGGTAGTCATATGTTTCTTATTATAAGGTAGTTATTTCATTTTATTTTGGTAGATTGACTTTTTTTATACTGATAATGTAATGGCATTTTCCCTTAAAATTTAATTATGGTTAAAAATAAAAAAGGGCAATGTTGATTTTTTGATAGTTATTTCTTTTATTATATTGATATTTTATTTTCATATATGTATATTTTCCTTTAATTATATATATGAAAAATACTAAATATTACGATGAAAAATGAAAAATAATAAGTTATATGTGTCATCTTTTAATTAGTTTGATTATTTCAACTCATTAACTTTGTTAATTTTTCTAATTTAAAATTTTAATTTTCGTGATTTATCTGTGAAAAAATCTATTGTATTCCGAAATTTTTTCAACATTGCTATATTATGATATGATATAACATAGCTATATTATTTTATACATTAAGGACAAACATTTAAGAAGTGGTCATAACAATCATAAACCCTACTTAAAGAGACGTGACTTTGAGGAAATACAATCTGTTGTTTGTGTCCTCGGGCTCAAAGTGGTGAAATGTAAACCATATGAATTCTCTTATGATAATGGGGATCCCCACTTTCCCACCTTATTGGCAGATTGAGGAGCACCCCTTAGTGCACGTCATTTTCTCCATTCATATTATTGTACTTACACAATTATGATACCTTATTTTTATCCCTTTGATTGAGGACCAAATTCTACGCTTTATAAAAAATAAAATAAAAACTTGTGACAATCCTTTCTAAATACACCACCGGCCTTAATTTCTTCAACCATGGTGTCTTAAATGGATGTCAAATTTTCATATGCATGTATGTTGAGAGATCAATTTTGGTACTTGTAAATATTTCGATGATCAAGTCATGAGATATTGAGGCAAGTAACAGGTATTTTTAGAACCCTCGATTAAGTTTTAAATTCCAAAGGATCACTTAAAAAATTTTGAGAAAAAAATAAAAGAATTTTGAAAATTATTTTCTATTGATAAAATAATTATCAGAAAATTTTGAGAAAAAAACTAAAAATAGGATCACTTAAAAATTTTGAGAAAAAAACTAAAAAAAATTAGTCGATTTTTTTTATAAATTTTAAAAAATGAGTTCATAGACCCCACTTAATCCACAAAAACTTTATATATATATTGTCACCTATATAAACTTTTCTTGTCATTCAACTTGAGAAAGATTTGTTCAAGAGTATTGATGTAGAATTAATTATACAATTTTAATACATAGATTCATATAGAGGTAGAGGTAAATTAAAATGTAAGTTTGTGATTTGTTTAATACATTATCAAAATTTTAAGATTAAATATATTTTTCTTAAAAAATCTATACCGTTCAATTTTTTTTATGTTCCATTTATTTTCAGTCTCCAACTTTAAAAAATAAAGTGTATATGTATTTCCAACTTTAAAAATATGCAATTTTTAACTGAAATTCAGTTCACTATTCCTTTTATGTTTGTTAGAATGACCACAAACACATATTCATTTCACCATCCATATAATCTATTTATTTCGACATAAATTTTTTGTGTTTCAACTTTTGTTATCGACTAACATTTAAATAAATAAAAACATTTTTGTGTATATGTAATTAGACATATACACTTTAAGAGAAAAATAGATAAAATAACACAATAATTTAATGATGTGATGGAAAATAAAAAATAAATATAAAATAAAATATTGAGTGAATATTTAAAATGTAAAATATATATATGTATAATGTATCTTCAATGTTAAAAAAATATTTGATAATTCAGCTTAAATAGTTAACGAAGTATAGTTAATTGCGTCCCGATCAATAATATCCATTTTCGAATTCTAACTAAAACCACAAAATACTTTTTTCAATTACTTTTTGTTGTTAGAAACTAAACTGAATTTGTATTTCTTATCATATAATTTTTTTCCCTATATAGTATACTTCATTGCTATTTGCTTGATCCCATTAATCCACAAAAACTGAATTAACAAAACAGAGTACCAAAAATGGTAGCTACAAAAAGCTTCACCTACCATCTTCTCACAGGTCGTTGGTTCATGTTATTTGCTTCTTCACTAATCATGTCTGTCGCAGGTGCAACCTACATGTTCGGTCTTTACTCAAACCAAATCAAAACCTCTTTATCCTACGACCAAACTACTCTTAACTTACTTAGTTTCTTCAAAGACCTTGGCGCCAATGTCGGTGTTATTTCCGGTTTAATCAATGAAATCACACCACCTTGGGTTGTTCTCTCTACCGGTGTCATCATGAATTTCTTTGGTTACTTCATGATATGGCTTTCTGTTACTAAAAAAATTCATAAACCCAAAGTTTGGTTAATGTGTCTTTATATTTGTATTGGTGCAAATTCTCAAACTTTTACTAACACCGGTGCTTTAGTTACTTGTGTTAAGAATTTTCCTAATAGTCGTGGTAGTGTTTTAGGTCTTTTGAAAGGTTATGTTGGTTTAAGTGGTGCTATAATCACACAAATTTATCATACTTTATATTATCATTATGATGATGAAAATAATGTTCAAGCTCTTATTTTACTTATTGCTTGGCTTCCTGCTGCTGTTTCTTTTCTTTTTCTTCCAACTATTAGGATATTGAAATTGAATCAACAACAATTTTCAAAAGAGAGTAATTTTTTTTATAATCTTCTTTATATTTCACTTGCTCTTGCTTTGTTTCTCATGGTTTTGATTATTATCCAAAATAAGTTTAGTTTCTCAAGGATTGAGTATGTAGTTGGTGGAGTTGGTGTTATTTTCTTCCTACTTCTTCCACTTGTTATAGTTTTTAGAGAGGAATTTAAGCTCTTGAAGGACAATTCTATTTCTCAATTGAAAGTTATCAATGAAGTTCCACATGGGAATATGTCATCACATGAACAAGAAATGGAAGTACCAAAAATAACATCAACTATTAAAACAAATTTGGAGAACAAAAATTCTTGTTTCAAGACTCTCTTTAAACCTCCAAATAGAGGTGAAGACTACACAATTTTGCAAGCTTTGTTTAGTATTGACATGTTGATCCTCTTTATAGCAACAACTTTTGGTGTTGGTGGAACATTAACAGCAATTGATAACTTAGGGCAAATTGGTCATTCATTAGGATATCCTAGTAAAAGTACTACAACTTTTGTGTCACTAGTGAGTATATGGAATTATCTAGGACGAGTTGCGGCGGGTTATAGTTCAGAAATCTTGTTAAACAAATACAAAATCCCTCGTCCATACTTGCTCACTATTGTTATGCTTCTATCTTGTGTTGGTCATATTCTAATAGCTTTCGGTATCCCAAACTCTCTTTACTTTTCTTCTGTGATTATTGGATTTTGTTTTGGAGCTCAGTGGCCATTGATGTTTGCAATCATATCAGAAATTTTTGGATTGAAATACTACTCAACTTTGTACAATTTTGGAGCTGTGGCAAGTCCTGTGGGATCTTATATATTAAATGTGAGAGTGACTGGTTATTTATATGATAAAGAAGCTTTGAAACAGTTGGAGAATAATGGACTAAAGAGAGAAGAAGGGAAGGACTTAACTTGTGTTGGTGTAGAGTGTTACAAGATGGCTTTTATTATTATCACAACATCCACATTAATTGGATGTTTTGTTTCTTTTATTTTGGTGCTTAGGACAAGGGAATTTTACAAAGGAGATGTATTTAGAAAGTACAGGGCAGAACTTGAAGCAGCTGAGGCTGAGATGAGGATTGTGAAAACTAGTGATACTCCATTTGAAAGTGAAGACATCTAAAACAACGCAAAATTAAGTTATATTGGGGATACTGCTACTCCTCCATGATAATTAAAGACGTGCTTCAGTAATTGATCGGTTCAAAATTTAAGATGAAGTTAAAGATATGTGACCATATATAGATCGTAGTAATAGAAAGGGATGTGTGCTTGATGTTTTGCTATTGAATAGTTAATTGATGTTTGGCCTTTTTTTAAATAAATAAATAAATAAATAAATAAATAAAACACACAATAGGTTGTGCTTTCTTGAATTATTAGTTTAACTTTTTGTTGTGGAATTATAAATATAGTTACTTTTGAGTGATGATTGAATTAATGTAATTTTTAGTGGTATTTAAAATATATATAAAAAAATTATTTCATAAATTTTAAATATAATTGATATTTGTTATTTTATAATGTTAATTTTTAATATATTAGTATATTGTAAGGTATATATATCAATGCTATTTGGTATGTAATATGTTATTTGACATATTAAATTTTTGTCTGAAAGATCGTTGAAATGTATTAAGGTCTAGGGAATTTTAATGGTGGTAAATTTAGTGTTTGGTGTTTGAGGTAACGTGTTTAAAGTCTTTTTTGATTAATTTTTGCTTTTATATTTATATAGTGGTCTTGTTATTAAAGTTGAATCTCTATATTTGTCTTTGATCTAATTTTAATTTGAGTGTGTGTTTCCCATCGAATATTGATGTACTTATTAATAATTATAATAGTACCCAATTAGGAACGTGCAAATGACATAGTGTCCTTCGACGAAGTCAGTTCTCATTGATTTTTATGAGCTTATAGTGCTTTGCTAACTAATGTACTTAGCATGTTTTTGAGCATCAACATGTCCTTATTTGACCCAAAGGTAGTAAACATATTGGTAACAAAAATAAATGATTATAAATTAATATCAAAATTTATAAAATATCATCTATATGTAATAGTTACTTTCAATCTAATAGTTAGTTTTTAAAAAGATTTATTTACTATAATATTATTGAATGAGTTTAATTATTATTATACTCTTTAGATATAATTTGATTTCTAATATATATATATATATTTTAAGATTCTTGTAATTAAAATTTTATGTTTACATCACACTTTCAGACTTATTATATGTATAAAATATATATTATATATAGAGAAAATGTATATGGTAAAAATTAATATTTATTTTGAGAATTATCAAAAACAATAACAACCGTTTGCTATAGTTAGCACATCATATTAAAATATTTAATTAAAATGTGACACTTATCTAGAAAAATTCTCGAACCATGTCCTACCATTTCTCTCAATTTGCTACTACCCTCAACTTCAATATCCAACAATTAAGTTATCAACTAAAAGAAATTACTAGTTCTTAAGAGATGTAACTCCTCAATAAACAATTGATTTTACACTTCGTTTTCCCTTTGAAAGAATTGCTCTCTATACTTTTGGTTTGGAATTAGAGATAGACAAAGCAATGTTCAATTTTAAATTAGATTTATTTAAAAGTTGAATTAAATTGGTTTTTAGTTTTAAAAAATTGAACTGAATTGATATTAAGTTTAAAAAATTCAATTGAACTGTTTTATAAACGAATTAACTGGTTTATTATTTTAAACTGAATGTGGTTTAATTTAATTTTTTTTATTTCAATAGACCAAATTTTATATAATTATTTTTAACTATTTTTAAAAAAACAAATTCAGTTCGATTTTAATTTTAAAAACTCAGTTCGAAAACAGTTTGATTTTCGATTTTTATAGTTCAGTTTAAAAATAGTTCGATTAAATTCAGTTATACGAATTGATTTAATTTTTTGTTTTTTTAATACCCCTATTTAAAAGTATTAATTTACCAATATCAATTTTAATGCAGTTGATCAATTAATAAAAAAGTGAAATTATCATCTCCACGCTCAATTCGTGACGGTATATGTAATTTGGTAATAGTATATCATGGGTAACAACTAACAAACAATTATAGAATTAGAAAAAGAAAAAACTATTATAGAGTATAATCATTCAATGAATTTTGATAATCAAAATAAATTAATATTATAGACTTAACACCACTTTAAATTTTGAATTCTAGAAAAACTTATTATCAAACTGCAAACACATTTTCAAAAATATTATTTTTTTTAGGGTGAACTTTGACAAATTTGTCATCAGTTAACTTTCAGACACGAATTTCATAATAATATATTGCCGAGAACCATGAAAAGTAGGGGTGGACAAAGTTCAGTTTTGAACTAGAACCATTTGATAATTGAACGGAACTGGTTTTTAGTTTGAAAAAATCAAACCGAACCGGTTTTCAGTTCAAAAAACCAAACCGAATCGGTTTATAAAAGTGGTGCACCGATTTGTTATTTTGAATCGAACCAAACTGATTTAACTTAATTTTTTTGTTCATATAGGCAAAAATTTACATAATTACCCTTAATTACTTCTAAAAAAATAAATTCGGTTCAAGTTTTTTGAAATAAAACCGGTTCTGTTCGGTTTTTTTAACTAAAAACCGGTTCGGTTCGGTTTTTTCGAACTGAAAACTGATTCGGTTCAGTTCTAGTTTTACAAAATCAGTTCGAAAACAGTTCGATTTTTAAATCAGTTCAGTTCAAAACCAGTTCGGTTCGATTCGGTTCAACAGTTTAGTTCAGTTTTTGGTTTTTTTGAACACCCCTAATGGAAAGTATATATAAACAACTTCAATGTTGCTGTAATAATGATAATTTTGATAAATGTATTGAATAACATGATCATAATTAAAAAAAAAGTGAAAATGTTGCACATTATACGCATCACATTTTCAATTGATTGGTTCATGTATTTTTTATTCTTACGCGTGAGAGTGAGATTTGGTTGCTTTAAACACGTTGACACATTGCATGAGTTAGACCATGTATTAATATAAACTAAATCTGACTCGCGCGCTGCGCGAATATTAATTAGTTTTATAAGTTTTATAAGTAATATTTTATAAATTATAAATATAATTATTTTATAATATTATTTTATTGATTTGTAATAATTGAATATGATTAGGAAAATTAAAATAATAAAAAATATATATTTATTTTATAAAATAATACTAAAAAAATAGATTGACGGAAAGAAATTATAAATAGATTGACATTAACGAGTAATTGAATTTTTAACGTCTAATTACTCGCCATAATCACCATAAGTGGAATAATATAATTGTCCATAAAAAGAGAATTAAATAAATAGCATTTATCTTGATATTTAAAAGTGATTAGTTGGTTTATTTATTGAATTTAATGATTAATAATATAAATTATTACTATTAGTAAATGACTAATAATATTATAAAATAATTTATAAATTTATTATAAAATAACTATTAAAATAATTTGATAATAATATAAATTACATATTATTATCAAATTGTAAAATAATTTATAAATTATTAATGTATTATAAATAATTGTAAAATAATTTTATAATTTATAAATTTATTATAAAATAATATTATTAGATAAAGAGAATTTATGTCGATATTTAGAAGTATTAGTCGGTTTTTTTTATTGAATTTAATGATTAATAATATAAATCATTACCATTGATAAATGACTAATATTATTATAAATTAATTTATCAATTTATTATAAAATAACTTATAAAATAATTTGATAATAATATAGATTATAAATTATTATCAAATTGTAAAATAATTTATAAATTATAAATAATTATAAAATAATTTTATAATATATAAATTTATTATAAATTAATATTATCAAATAGATTTTGGAGGTATAACAGAAATTGTGGAAGAAAGGGGAAAATAGAGTAGGATTAAAGGAGATTAGCTATTGAGAGTATGATTGAGAGGGGGAGAAAGGATGAGAGGTCCGCTTTTTGGCGTGAGAAATATTTATATAGGTGACATTCGAGGAGGTTAGATGACATTTGAAGACGAGGTATCATTCGAGAGTCTGTTTTAAATATATATAATAGATTGTTTATAATTTATGTTTTGATGTGCATCAAGAAATAATTTAATACAAGATTATATTAACAAAATTATAAACAGTAAAGTCACTCACAAATCTCATTTAATATACTCCAAATAACCAGAACATTTTCTATGTGGAAAAATCAACTTCTAGATGTGAGATATTTGAAATTAAATTTTCATCTATAGATTGTTTCAATAACTAGAATGACCCCTTTATGAAATATTTCATTGAAACTTATGTTTATAATTTAGTATATGTCGTATAAAAAGATATAATATAATTAGATACATTGATAAAAAAGATAATTATTGGAGTTTAAAATTTAAAATTGTGATAACATACAAGATCAAATTAAAAGGTACTAAATTTAGAGACAAATATAACAGTGGTGTACTTGAAAATCTAATTTTTTTAGGTAAAATATATATAAATATTTAGAGTGAAACCAATATGTAAATATTTATATGGATTTCAATTTTTATTTTAGTATTAACAAGTTAAACAAGTCGTGTCTTTGTTGTTAGTTGTTACCCTATATACAAAAAGAAGAACAAAAGGAAAATAAGAAAAATACATTTGTCTAAGTTGAAAGCGGTAGCACATTGGAACATTTACAAATTTTTGTGCAAATTTATATTAGATTTATAATATATACATTTCTATCTATAATTAGATATACATAAATGAAATAAAAGTTTTTTATGACAACAAATAAAATAGAAATTATAATTTACAATCATTGTGTGTTTTTTTAATATATATAATATTCACAGCACATGACATACCTTACTCAAATAATGATATTTACTATATAAAAAATGAGAAATAATAAATTTTTATAATACATATTAAATTAAAGTAATTATAAACATAACTTTTAACATATACATGAAGAATGGAATGGACTGAATTACAATAAAATAAAATAAACACATTGGTTTATCTAATATTTTAAATTAATTTTTTTTAATTTAAAAATAATGATATATTAAATTGTATTTTTATATATAATTTATATAATTAAAATTCGTAACAATAAATTTTGTAAATTTTATAACAAAATTCAAAATTTAATTCTCGATAAACACCACACTCAAAATCAAATATGCCTCCATTTAGTTTTCATTTTGTTATGTTGTTATGTTAGTTATAAGCCATCTTTACAAATATCTACATATTAGTTTTTGAATTTTATTTTAAGATAATTTATTTAAATTAATAATTTTAAAATTATTTTAAAATTTATTTAAATTTATACATGGGGGAATATAAAATTTTGGTGTTACTTTTTCTTCTTCTAATTTACCATTAATTTGAATCATTTTATTTACAATTTTATTCTTCTTTATTTAATTATAACTTTTGTTTAATATCTATACATTTATCTATATCTATATCAAATAAATAATATTAAATTATTGAATTTTTTAACATTGTTTTCGCTCAATATAATATTTAATTAACCAAGTAACTACTTACAATCAATACAATAATAATATATGTTATTGCTAAATGGTTATAATTTTTTTTCTCTATCTATATAATTATTTATGTATACTACAAATCCTATTACATGGTTGATAATTGTATAAAAGTATATAAAATAGATTGTACTTAATTAATAAATACTGATATTATTAAATTGAATAATTATTTTTTTATAAATAAAATAAAAATATTATAAATGGTTAATAAATTATTTTCTCAAGAATTATTTTTTGTTATATTTTCTCCAGACTTAAGTATAAACAACATTTAAAATGTAGATTTTGACTTTTACACTATACACTAGTTTTTATCTATAAATAAATAGAGTTGGGAGAGAGTATACTCCTGTCATTTGTCAAATGTCAAAAAGTAGAGCAGAAGTTGAAATTCAACCTTTTTCTTACAATTATTCCGCAAAAAACAGTTAAAGCCACTATAGTATTAGTAAGTATTCTCGTTATTATTATCGTAATAATTTAGTAATAATGCTTTATCCATTGATATCGTTGACACCATTATGCACCTCTCTGTCTCTAATAATCTATTCTATTTTATTTTACTCAAAAACACAAACACACGCTCTCTCTCTCTCTCTCTCTCTCTCTCTCTCTCTCTATTTACCACTCATTTGATCGCCGCCGGTAAACATCTCCGACTATTCAACCCGCCACAACTCCGATCATTCACCTCACTAATCCTCAGATCCATCTTCGTTTAAGTTGTGATGCGAAAACCATGCGAGAAGAACCATTCACAGATAAGAAACACTCTACGACGTCGTAGTAGCTTTCATCTTCCACAATCCCCTCCTCATAATAATCACTCACTTCCTAATTCGTTATTTTAGGGTTAGGGTTCACACAAAAAAAAATGTTCAAGAGAATAATGAAGGGAGGGCAAAAGAAACCCTCCAAATCGGATTCAACCGATGGATACGCTCCTCCGGCGAACAATCCAACAGCTGTAGTTGTGCCTCCGCCTTCGGGAACAATCGAACCGCTTCCATTGTTCCGTGACGTTCCTGTTTCCGAGAGACAGAATTTGTTTATCCGGAAGCTTCAGATTTGTTGCCATTCGTTGGATTTCACCGACACGATGAAATCGGTTCGGGAGAAGGAAATCAAGAGGCAAACGTTGATGGAATTGGTTGAATTCATTCAATCTGGTTCCGGTAAGATAACTGAGATTTGTCAAGAAGAGATGATTAAAATGGTGTCGGTGAATATTTTTCGGTGTCTCCCGCCGGCGTCGCACGAGAACACCGGGCAAGACACCGCAGATCCGGAAGAGGAGGAACCGTCTTTAGAGCCAGCATGGCCTCATTTGCAGCTTGTTTATGAGCTTCTTCTTAGATATGTGGTTTCATCTGATACTGATACTAAGGTAGCTAAACGTTACATTGATCATTCCTTTGTGCTTAAATTGCTTGATTTGTTTGATTCTGAAGACCCTAGAGAGCGTGAGTATGTGAAAACTATATTGCATCGCGTGTATGGAAAATTCATGGTTCTTAGACCTTTTATTAGGAAGGCTATTAATAACATATTTTACCGTTTTATATATGAGACTGAGAGACATAGTGGGATTGGCGAGCTTCTTGAGATTCTTGGGAGTGTCATTAATGGGTTTGCTTTGCCTATGAAGGAGGAACATAAGTTGTTTCTTGTTAGAGCTTTGTTGCCTTTGCATAAACCTAAACCTGTTGCTGTGTACCATCAACAATTGTCTTACTGCATCTCTCAGTTTGTTGAGAAGGATTATAAGTTGGCGGATACTGTTATTAGGGGTTTGTTGAAGTATTGGCCCCTCACCAATTGCCAGAAGGAAATTTTATTTCTTGGGGAGCTGGAGGAGGTGCTGGAGGCTATGCAGGCTGCAGAATTCCAACGCTGCATGGTTCTTCTTTTTAGACAGATTGCACGTTGTATCAATAGTCCGCAATTTCAGGTTTGTTGATAATGGTTTTTCATGATGTTGATTGATTAGGATTAATACAAGCTTTTTATTACTTACTAGTTTCCTTTTCCTTTGGTTAATTGGGTTATAAATTTGCAATGCTTCTTGTTGAACTGTTATTTTCTTTGTGAGATAGATTTCAACTAGGCCCTTATATGGTATAATATTAACTTATGAGCAATATAAGGTTTGGTTTCCTAGTTAGTAAACTTCAGCTGAGGTATCCTTCAAGTCCCAAACTCTGCTGTGATTGTATTAATGTGTTGAACCCAGTTTTTTTAGTTTTGTGGATAATTCAGTTACAGTTTCGCACATTAATGGTGATGTATTTGGCGATGGAGGAAAACCAAAAGAACTATGTTTTACGATTATCTATCAATTTGGGAAGTGTATAATGTTCTATCATATTTGTCTTCAACCCTAATATACTTATATACAAAAATAGTTGATCACGGTTTCACATCACACACATTTCTCAGGTACAGAAGTTTTCTATTCTTTTTGTTTTTCTTCTTTAATTCAATTGATGACTATTTGTTGACAATTTTTTTTGGTACAACTAGTTTTTGACAATTTACTCTGAAATTTATAAGTGTATATTGTCTCTATTAAATGGTCTACACCCATCGCATAAAATAAGATTCGTCGGCTTACATAAGTGAATGAATTGTAAATGTTCTGTTTAATAACTTTAAAAGGGAAATTTGTGGCTTGGCTTATGCACTATTTGAGATATCTTTGAGTTATAGATTTCTTTCTTAATATTACCGTTAGTGTTATTTACTTTTTGGTGAGGTGCATGCAATGATATTTTATTAACGGCAGTAGTTAGTAAACTTAAAACTTGAAACTGAATTTCGATTTTAGTGTAACTGATTATTTATTGGTTTCTTGTAAATGCCTTGTGGGTCGTGTTGATTTTGGCTTACATATGCAAATAAGGTCTGGTTTGAATTTGACTCTCTGCAGCCTACTTAAAACTCGGAGATTTGGCTTAAGGAAAATATCCCCAAATTCTGGAAACTATACCACTGATTTAGATCATAACTGATAAAAAAATTGTCAAATCTTAGATCATAACTCTATTGACATTCAATCTTTCCATTTGTTTCAACTTTTTAGTGATAGGATGTTCTCAGGATAACTGCAAAAATTACAACCATGGGGCTTATTTGCTGGAGACGAGTTGAAGCATGTGCTTTGCATTTTAGCCTATCTTTTATATTATAATGCTTTTGAATATAAATCTGTTTTAGGTGTCGATTCTAAATTCTACCATTCTTTATTGATTTGAATCTCCTAGTTTAAATAATTTTTTCTTCTCTTTTTTATTTCAATCATCAAGCTGCAGTGTTAGCTTATGTGTTTTCATGTGCAGATAAGTACTTTAACTACATTGCATTTTGTCTTGTAGTTCAAAGCTATTGATTCATAATTGGGTCTCTCGTTATAAGTTCTATTAGTTTGTCCTGATAATCTTTTTCTATTTGTGTGAATGATAATAAGACTTTTGCAGTTTAAGTTTGTACCATGGGCTGAACATTGATTCTTAGATCTTAAATTTTTCTTATTTGATAAAATGATAAATATGTTGGCGAAAAATTAAAGGAGAAACCTAAGAGTGTGTGTTTTCAGTTTTCACCACTGCCTTAAAAAAACTCCAAAAACAGGAAAACTGAATGAAAAACAAACAAAACACGCTCTAAAAATACAAATTCTGAAAAGAAAAGAAAAAAGACACATATAATCAAATCACAGTGGTGTCTTTACATGTCTAACACATAAACCCTTTGTTTTGTACCTCTTTGGAATGGAGTGAGAAAATGGAAATAGGATTAGACGTTTACTGTGCCGAGGAATCTAAAGTCCAAACCCAGCCTAGATTTCAAAAATTTACATTGCATGTATAAAATGGAAAATTTATTTTCATTAAAATGAATTTGTGCTTTTTTTAGACTGCTAATTGTCCGAGTAATTAATTGGGGAAATTAGTTTGAATAGAATTTCTATGAATGCATGTTCAGTGCCATATTCAATGCCATATATATATATATATATATTTTATAATTCCTTCAATGCCATCTTTGTAATGTGGCTTGGCAGTAATCAATGTTACCAGAAAGCTAATAGAGAACCATGGGGTGTTTATTATCCAAAACTTCTATGTAGTTCCATTCTCTGCTCTTATTTCTTCCCTGGACACAAAAGTTAGGTGATCCTTTTTAAAAGTGAAGCAAGGAAGGGAGGATTGAATCAGTTCTCCTGTTTCAAGATTCCAAAGTTCAGCATCACTAAATTCCTTCCTTTTTTTTAGCTTACCAAATCTAATCTTGGTCATCAATGGTAATTTGAGCTTAAACACATCAGATATGGAAAAATTAAAACAGGGTCTCAACCTCAAACATCTAGAATATGTGGAAACAAAAAAGTGTATATTTGCTGTGATATGGTTTTCTCTACCTCGTACTATTTAAGGTGATTTTCGTTTACCTCTTTCAACAAGCTGCTATTTTTAGCCTGGTTTGTCAAGTGTCAATATGGTCTTGACTCTATAGTTGTTATAGGATTGAGGATTTTCTACAGGTTATTATTTTTTTAATTAGAAAATTTTGAACTAATTTTGTGATTATCTCACTCTTGTTGGCCTTTTGTGTTGAACATCAGATCCATAAACCCAAATAGTTCAGAAACATTAAGACTGGGACTGGCCTCTTGGTTTCCTCTTGAACTTAAATAGTAATTATTCTAGATCAGGACTGGCCTAATGCATGACTAATGACATTTTGTGGAAGACTAATAGATGCCCTTGTCTTCTATTGGAGCATTCCCTTTCGTATAATGATTAGTCTCAAGGGTCAAAAGAGAGGGCTTAATGATCAGAAGATTCAGAACGGATCTTCACACACTAGCTTTTAGGTTTGGATCTAGGTTAACCTCCATAGAATAAGTTCGGTCTTGGAAGTGCTTTGTGCAAGTATGGGCAAGTACGCGAAGTCTTACGTTTCAAGTGATAATTAGCATACTAGATTGGAATGACAATCCTGATTGCTTTTAATTGACTATTTTTTCATTAATCTTTTAAAAATTGCATTCTATTTCATTTATTGTGTATAGTTAAATTACCCCTTCAAAAAGTCTATATACTTAAACACTTTTGCAATGCAGGTCGCAGAACGGACTCTCTTTTTGTGGAATAATGAGCACATTGTCAGTTTAATTGCCCAAAACAGGACTGTTGTATTACCAATAATATTTGAAGCATTGGAGAAAAATGTACAGAGTCATTGGAACCAGGCTGTTAATGGGCTGACTGTGAATGTTAGAAAAATGTTTGTTGAAATGGATGCTGAATTATTTGAAGAGTGCCAGAGGCAGTATTTGGAGAGAGAGGCTAAGGCCAAAGAGGTGGAAGAGAAGCGGGAATTGAATTGGAAGAGACTGTCAGATGTTGCTTCACAAAATGGGCCAGATATGATCATAGTTTAGCCAAATTAAAATAATTTTATTGCCGTAGCTGGGATTGTTCATTGGATAGGTGGAGAATTATATTCTGGTGCCATTATTTTTTGGTTTCTTCCCCCTCCATGTAATTTATATTTGCTCTCCATTTTCTCAATTGGATAATCAGAAAGTTAAAGAAAGCAATGATTTATTTAAGTTCAAAATGTATTTGGCATTGTGAGCAATGTCTGCTGATTAAGAATATTCTGTGAAATGTTTTTTTGTATTTTTTTCCTCGTACAGAAAGATATGGAAATTTTATTTTTCCTTCTTGGAACATGGGACATTTTGTAGGTACAAGGAATAGTTCCTCTCCTCCCACCCTTTTGTGCTTAAATTTTTGTACTTTGATTGGAGGTGTTTTGCAGGGGTTGGCTTGAACATTAGTATCCCGGTTGAAAACTAGCATGCAATGCCATTTATTATAAATAGCGACATCATATGATCTCACAGATGGACATAATAACGTTTAGCCTCGTGTGACGTTAGGAAATGGGAAAGGACATGGTGGTATTAGATGTTTGTCATTCACAGTATTCAGATGGGGAAGGAGGAATTTTTTACTCACCGTCATGTATCTCCGTTGGTTTTCCGCTGTGAAATTTGCATGAAAAAACAATCCACATATAATCTCTGTCCCCTGTCCATATCATTAAGACAATACAAATAATTAAGAGCAAGAACTAAAGAGCCTCCAATTAGTCTTGGATTATCAAAAGACACTTAACCAAATCTCAGAGTCGTTGGCAAAATTTCTCGCCCGATACCTTGGTCTTCATTTTGTATGAAGCTCCATTAGTTGATTGTAAATTTTATCCTCCTCTACAATTATATTCCTATTCTTACAAATTTCTTAAATTTCATATTTACCACTAAATCAAGTTCGAAAAACTCTCACCCTCACAAAATTTCAATCTGGTTTTGAAAATTTTGATTTAGATTTTTTGGATCACAACTTTTCCGGGCTTGCAAGATGGGATTCCATGTGTTTTAAAAAATTCAAATTATAATTTTTAAATTATAAATGTTTCAGAAGAATCAATTATTTTAAATTTGTTGAAATTTTAAACTCTTTTTATCAGAGATTTTAGATGTGTTTTAGAAAATTCTATTTAAATTTTGTGGAACACATTATATTCAGGCATTTTATTAACTTAAATGGTAATTTGTATAATTTACATAAGTTTGACAAAACAACATGCACTTCGATGAATTGTATTAAACTGAATTAAAAAGAAAATAGAAAAATTGCATTGACACTTTCTTTTGTTTAAATGACACTTACATCTTCTTTAATTTGGGAAATATATTCACTCTCTTATATTTGTTATAAAAATAATATCAATTATTTTTTTCACTCTTATTTCTATATATTCATGTTATTTATAATTATGTTTTTAGTTAAGACAATGTATTCAAGTATAATTTTGATTAACGATAGAAAGATGTAAATGGTGGAAAAATAATATTGTGTACAATTTTGTTTAGTGAATGATGAAAAAATAAATAAAATTTTGAAAATTAAAAAAAAAAAAAGTGAGTGTCGTATGAAAATACCTCACAGGATATAAATGTAATTTTCCCAAAAGAATAATAATAAGTTAAAAATGCAGAAGGAACAACAAGAGAGAGAAAAAAAAATCCAAAATTTGTGTCTACGAGAGCTTCAGTGGCTCTGACTTCATCTATGATATCTGTTGTAAGAAAAGAGTTAGAAGTGATAGATAGATAGATAGATAATAAGTTGAAAATGTCGAAGAGGAATGGTTCCACGTTTGAAAAGGACGTGCCATGGAGAGCTTCATCTTCATCTGTGAAGCCAATACCTAAAATTCATCACTCTCCAATTCTTCGCGTTTCTCATACACCTTTTTCAGACTATGCAATTTTCATCATGAAGGTAGGTATCTCTTTTCATTTTTCATCAAATTCAACAAACCTAGTTATCATTTTCATTTTCAATTTCTTTTTTGCAGCATCCAGACCCTATAGGTGATGGTTTGGGTGATGAGGCTATTGTGGAAGCAGCTGGTCCTGAATGCATCATACCTGGTCAGATTACTCCCATCAGACTACTTGGCCTCAAGGTACATATTCTTCTTCTTCTTTCAATTTTTTAAATCAAATTATGTCCAATTTTCACGTTTGATGCTTTTTAGTTTCTTCTGATTTTAAATGTTTCCTCTTCATTTTAATAATTGGTTAGTTGTGTGTTAGGGTAATTTTGGAACTAGATTTTACTGGTTTGGTACTGGACTGTTATAATTTCCATTGCATATTTTATTTTAATCTATTGTCAAAGGATGTATGTATAGGAGAAAGAAACTACAGACTATGGCTCACAGTTGTAATTGTCTTTCTTGTGGGGCCTTATAATAATATCTTTACTTTTCAACAAAATTTAGGAACTTGTTGATCTTTTAGGAGGATTTTAGCATTAATCCTTATGTTAGAGGCTGATCTAACAACTTCAGAATTGATAATTAACCACCGTAAATGATCTTTAGGATTGACCTCATGAGTTATAATCCCAATATTAATACCATCTACCACATTCATCATTCAGCTAAAAAACTTGGAGTACATTCTGAATTTTGTTTTGCCATTTTCCTTCTCAAATTTGTGGCATATTTTTCTCAATCTTCCTATATCAATCTCTGGACCTATTTGGTTTTAAGCAATTGTTTTATGTTTCTATTTCCTATTTTCACTATGTGTCTTGTTTTGTTCTGTTTCTTGTTTGGAAATATATGTAGAAAACAATTAAACAACTTTTTATCGTCTAAGTTTTCTTGCTAACTCAAATCTCGCATACATCATACCAAATAGGTGATCAATTTTGTAACAACAGATCTTTGAGCCTGCTGTGTAATTTAAATTAAAAGTGTGATATATTTGTGAATTCTGTCTGATCTTTCCTCCTCCTATTGTCATGTGTTTTCAATGTTTTTTCCCCTTGTAGTTTATGTTTAGGTTTTCACTAATATTTATGCTTATCTTTTGAGGCGATGCTCTTCAGAAATATTTTGTTTTGGCTTCTTTTATGGACAGGTCTGGCCTATTGACATTGACCTGAAATTTTTGGAACCAGTCGGGCGAGAACTTAAGGCAATGGGGAAGGTGAATTCTTTTATATATATTTCCTACATGCATGTGAAATATTGTTGGTACTTCTTGCGGCTGAACATAACAAGTTATTTGTATTTGATATTATCGTATTGATGAATTGTGTGATGGAGTATAGAGTTACTTGCCTACTTTTCTCCCAGTATATTAATTGCACTCAATCCAACATATTTGCATAACATTGCTACTAGGCATATATGTTCCCTTATGCTTTTAGAGATGAAGATGATAACAATTTAAACTTCTCCTTGTGATAACAAGGATGCCAATCATTATTATTGCACTGAAACACATGGCCTTGCTGCATATCATATTATCATACAAAATACCATGTTTACCTTGAATAAAAAACCAACGGTATTGTAGCAAATTGAATTTTAAGTTTCAGTATGCTATAGAAAGTTCAGTTTCACCTGTCTTTTACCATAGTGTTTTCAGACTTTGCCAGATGCTTTGCTCAAAAACCCACACTTTATTTTGTGCAATGTATTTTTCCTGAAATGCTTAGAGTTTGTTCAAGCCTATTCTTAATGCTTTTGTTGAACTAGTTGAATAAAAAATCATCTCTTATGACTTATCTTAAATATCATTGCTTGTATGTGGATTTATTTATTTTGGCCGGCCTGGTTGGTTGTGTTGCAGTTATACAATCAACTTGATCATCTTTTGATATTAATGGATATATCTCCAGTTGAGACTTGCAATTAACTTTCATGATTAATGTAGTTATTTTATTTGTGTGCATGCAGTTCATGGACGACGCTGTGGAACTTATGAACAAATCCTTCATTGATCGTTGATACGGTGGCCTTTGTGAAAGATGAAGCTCTGGTTTGTTTTGTATCCAATCTTACATTTTCTCAAGAGAGCAGTATAAAACAGTTTTGTAATTTTGTTATGTACTCGTTCCCCAACCCTTCCTTTTCTTCGGTGTCTCATTTTCTTCTCTGAAAACTCTTATTTAATTTCATAAAAGTCTATAAATATATGAAGATTTTTTTTAATTTATTTATAAATAATCATAAACTTGCTTAAATTGAAAAGACCAATCCAAATGGCAACCTTCGATAGAAAGGGTAGAAATTGAGAGGTCCATTAGAGCATCCCAATAGGGGTTGCTTTATTTTATTAGGGACCACCCTTAAATGGGTCTCTTTTAGGGACAATCTCTGATCTTTCTCTCTTCACTTATGTGTGAGTCCCGCTTAATAAATCATTTTAAAATAAATAAATGACATTGAAATATAATGATATAGAATTATTAGCGGAATTTATGAAATAACAGTTTTAAATATTGTAGAAATATTTAACATTGGCTTAAATATTAGACCATCAAATACAACTTTTTTGTTTATATTCTAGATAAGAAGAATTATAAACCTTATTTGCGATGGGATTTAAAAGAACCTATTTCACCAAGTAGTGCTAATTTGTCCCTTTTTAGAATGGCTCCAGTGGCTACATTTATGTTAAGTCTGGTCGCTCGGGCCGTTATGCGACTATTGAGGAAGTGGACGGAGCAAATCAAGATACAAATAAAGAAACAACAACATGTTACATTGGAGACACATTCCCAAAGTCATTGAAAGCCTAGTATTGGTATCACCTTTCATTCTATAAGAGACAACAGGAAGCACAACAACATAGTAAAAAAATACGACACCACCACTTGTGCACTCCCCGCCATATCATGTAAAAAGTTGTTCATCTAGCTCTGTGTTTGTTCATATTCCATCAAATACATTATCGGAAGCTAGGTTCAGATGTAGTTAACTCATTTTACATTATTGTAAAAAAATAAATATGAGTAGTCGAATGAACAATCACTATCTTCAAATATAATTTGGGTGAGAATATAATGTTGTCATTCTTGTTGCTTGGTCTCTTGCTCCACATTCCAACGTTATTGTCCCTCTTCATTCATCACCATTCACTTCAATGAGTCATTTTGTTTGTATTGAATAACATTTTAGCCTCCGTCACAATATAAGCAACATCTCTTAAGTTTTTTTTCTTCTTCTTTATATTGAATAAGTTTAACAGTTAAAAAATTAACATTTTATGATAAATTGTGAAGAATAATAATGATTTAGAATTGGTTGGACAATAATTAATATTTGGTTATAAAGTAAAACAACACTTATTATAGAATATTACTAATGAGTTAAACATTAAACATTAAACATTTGGTACCTTTGGTTATTGAGAACACCAGAGTACATGGTACGAAGAACAATAGAATTAACAAACTGATGTTCAACACTATAAGCCTAACCTTTTTAAAAGAAGTGATTACCCGGATGAAGAAGTTTGCGCAGTGGTTGATATTTTCTATAGGCATGCTCTTGTTATCGTTTTCAGCCTGAAGATTGTATGATTTTACAAGTTATTTTGTTCTTAATTTTTATAGTTGATAACTCAATCTATATAGCAGTCACCCACACGCTATTGAGCCTTATGTAGAGCAGTATCCAGTTTCAAATGATTCCATCCAAGTATCATTTCAGTTTCACAATACAATCCATAAATAAGGTAAAAATATAGCATTCAAAATTGAGATTTGTATCTAAATATCCCTTTTTTTAACAAATATTCTCTAAATGCCACTGTTTAAAAAAACCTCCTACATGAATTTGACATTTTTTTTTGTTTTGTTTTGTTTTTTTTTGAAAAATTGGTTATTATAATTAATTTAATTATTTAAAAAATAAAATATATTAATAAATTTGTAAATAAAGTTTTTAATTTAATTATTATTATTATAATAATTAAAAATTATTATAATTAAATTAAGTTATTAATTTAATTATTTAAAAAATAAAAATACTAATAATAAATTAAAAAAATACATTAATAAATTATAAATAAATGTTATATTTTTATTATTGTTATTATGATAATAAATAATTATTATACTTATAATTAAAAATTATTATATTTAAAATTATATTATAAATTATATATATTATATTATAAATTTCAAAATAAATAAATGATAATAAAAATTGAATAATAATAACAATTAAATAAAAAAAAAAATTTATATTGCTAACATAAAATTTAAAATACATGAAATACATTAAATTAATAATAAAAATACATCACATTTGAATAGATGTGTCAGCAGCGTTTGCACAATGTTTTCTAGTATGACCAGAGATTCGACATAATCCGCATTTTCTTGGTACTCTTTCTGTACTGTTCATTTCTGTTCTAATGCGTTTGCTCTTTGGGCGACCTTTCTTGACTCTACGCGTTAGTGGATTGTGACACATCTTAACACCTTCATATTGTGGCCAATATCCTTTGTTTGGTATGGGTTGGAACACTTCATCATAGACTTTTAGTACCGTTTTCACCTTATACACATCAGGTATAAGACTCCAATAATTATATTTAATGCTAGAACATGTGAACAAAGCATATGTTTTAGCTTGATATATTCCATAATCGCACCACTTGTTAGAAAGGTTTACACTCAAATGACCAATTGGTCGCTCTTCTATTGGAACCAGTGTCTCATGCACCATGAAAGTATGGTTGCTCCGGTCAAAACTATCCACCCTATAACTTTTCATGTTAGCAGTATAAATTTTTTTTTTATTTAATTGTTATTATTATTCAATTTTTATTATCATTTATTTATTTTGAAATTTATAATATAATATATATAATTTATAATATAATTTTAAATATAATAATTTTTAATTATAAGTATAATAATTATTTATTATCATAATAACAATAATAAAAATATAACATTTATTTATAATTTATTAATTTATTTTTTTAATTTATTATTAGTATTTTTATTTTTTAAATAATTAAATTAATAACTTAATTTAATTATAATAATTTTTAATTATTATAATAATAATAATAATAATAATTAAATTAAAAACTTTATTTACAAATTTATTAATATATTTTATTTTTAAATAATTAAATTAATTATAATAACCAGATTTTCAAAAAAAAAAATGCCAGATTCATGTAGGAGGTCGCTTACTCAGGGAGAGACTTCCCGGTGAGTAGGGGTGGGAATAGGCCAGGCCAGGCCAGGCTTTGAAAGGCCTGAGCCTGGCCTACGATTTATTTTTTCGGCCTACGGCCTATCATAGGCTTTTTTTTCGGCCTAAGCCTGACCTTTTTAATAGTTTGGTCTGGCCTGAAAGCCTTTTTAAAAGCTTTTTTAAACAAATCCATTATTACTCCTTAAACAAATAAGGAACAACTACTAATTGATTGACTAATTGAACGGTTATCGAATATAAAACGACTACCAAATATATAACTACTACCGAATATGGAACGACTACTGAATATGGAATGATTAGTAAGTGATTGCCTAATTGATAGAATTTAAAATAGAAAATAATATTATTAAAATAATAATAAAAAATAATATTAATAAATAATAAATATATATAGGCCGGCCTGGTAGGCCTAACAGGCTTTTTTATAAGTCTGAGCCTGACCTATTTAAATAAATAGGCTTTAAAAACAAACAGCTTGAGCCTAGCCTTTTTATTAAATAAGTCAGGCCAGGCCATAGGCCCCTACGGACGGCCTAACCTATTCCCATCCCTACCGGTGAATTTGAAAAGTGTGTCATTTTGAAAAAAAAATTTCAAACAGTGGCATTTAAGGAATATTTGTTAAAAAAAGGGATATTTGGATACAAATCTCTTCAAAATTAGTTGGTACCATGGGATCACTTGATGTTTATATTCATGAAAAACAAAAACTTGTATTATTTTTTTTTAATTTATTTTTAGTTCATCTTTTATTTGAAGTTAGAAAAAATGCAAAAGAAAATTGAGCTCTTGAACAAATCTCCTGGTTGAAGGCATTCGTGAAAATTCGTCCATATTAGGGATGTCAATTAGACCTAAATTCAGTGGATACCTGCAAAAAAAAACTCACAATGGGTAGGGTAAAAATCTGCATAATGGGTATGGACATAGGGACGAGTAATTACCTGCAAAATTAAGCGGGTATGGGTGCGGATACGGATACTATAGTACCCACTCCGCCCCGCACCCGCACTTATATAAATATATTATTTATTTATTTATTTATTTATTATATTAGTATTTAATTTAATTAATTGTTTTCTTTTATGTTTTAACATCTATTAATATCATTGGACCACTACAATATTTATAATTGAAATATAAACGTTTGCAAACTTTTTAAGAATCTGATTATGATAAATAGGTAAATAATTATAATTTTATAACTAATAGTTATGTCTTATAAATCGTGACTTTATAATAATATTTTACAACTTTGTATCAATTATCTCAAATAATGTTGTTGTATGACTTGCAACTTCATAAAATATAATTATGGATATTTAAATATGTATTGTAACAAGTGTTCATTTGAAATGTTTGAGTTATAAAATATTTTGATTTATAATATTTAATGATTAGATTTAAGATATTTGAATAATTTTTAAATTTAATCACAATAATATTATTTATTTATCGATTTTTTTAGTTAAAGTGTAGGTAATGGGTATGGGTACTTAGGCGACCAGAGGGTAAGAGTCCGGGTATTAAAGTTGATACCAAAAGGATACAAACACAGGTATGTGTATTTTTTTAAAATTACGGGTATGGGGACGGGTACTATAGTACCCTACCCAAACCCTACCTATTACCTTCCCTAGTCCATATGGTTGGTCGCACCAAATAATAGTGTTTTTTTTATTTATTAAATTACTCTTTTAGTTACTGTCTTTTTCACTAATAAATGCAAAGAATAGTTAATGCATTAAAAGTAGTATATATAATAGTAATTAAATGATAGAGAATAAATAACTCTTATTGGAGGTTTATAGTTCTATATTGAAATAATAATCTAGAAAAAAAAATATTGGATAATGAGATAATTATTTTATATCAAAAGTTACATAAGTATATATTTAATTAGATAAATGAGAAAAACAACTCACAAATTAACAATTAAAATATATAATATTCTTCTCAAATTAAAAAGTGTTCTTGGAGATTTTTATTGAACATTTAAAAATTAACATATTTTGTTATATCAAATGAAATCATCAATAGTTAAATAACATATGCATCTATAAATAAATTTGATCATATTTTATATTTAAAAAAATGAAAATTT
>JBBPBS010000753.1:2913716-2929227 GCA_037974835.1 Cicer judaicum | reverse complement strand
TTTAATATACTTTAAATTTAAAAAATATAAAAAAAAAACATTAAATTTAAAATGGTAAAAATTTATCGTCTAAAAAAAATTTGAAATGGCAAAAATTCATTAAAAAAATTAGACATGTACAACCACTAAATTCTACTAGAAAAACCATATCTATAATTTGTGAAATATATCAAATTGAAAATTATATACCCTCGATTTTACCACAAGTGTCGTTTTAGTAAAACAAAATGTCTTAAAACTAATGTATTTACAAATTTTAATGTAATTTTAATTTTTGTTTTCTATACTACTCATCAATTATTATTATATATATAATTTAAAATATATTATTATACTTTACATTTATAATAATAAAAAGTTTATTTATAATTAAAATAAATGATTTGATAAATTAATTTATCTGTTCTTCTAAATAAATAGTGTTGCAGAAATCTTAAAGCTTCCCAATGAAGGAAGTATATTTTATAATTAGTCATTATGATAATTCCATAAGTGAGTTTCTGACTTTGAGATCAAATGTTAAGTTTTGGTAATATATAATTTTTTGATGCCAATTTCGTAATATATCTAAAAATCTTGATTAATATCCAAGATCTTGATTAATTTTAGTATATATATATATAAAGTAGGTTTATTCCAAAATCTATCTTATGCTATTTGACTAGAGCTGTTAACTCCGGCGAAATACATTAGTTTTGTTTGAAACTATAAATACTACCTAGTCGCACAATGCAAAAGAAAATTTGTATCTTGGGTAAATAACCTAAATGATATAATCGGTGGAACCATATAATAATATTCTTTATCAAATTATTCTTTTTAGTTACTGTCTTTTTAATTTTAATAAATACAAAGAATAATTAATATATTAAAAATAGTATATATAATAATAATTGAATGGTACAATTAGTATAAAATAATAGAAGATTCTTACTGGATGTTTACAATTCTATATAAAAATCATAATCAAGAAAAAATAGACAATTATAGTCATTATGAGTGTCTGATAATTGAATTTTCTATTTGAAATCAAATATTAAGTTTGATAGTATTTTTTTTTTGTTGCCAATTGCATAAACTTAGACAATTTTAATAGAAAGAAGAGTATATTTTATAATTATAGTCAATATGACAATTCGATAATTGAATTCTCTATGTGAAATTCTAATGGTGAGTTTGTTAATATTTTTATTTTTGATGCAAATTTTGTGATATATCTAAAAATGTTGATAAAAGATTATATATAAGATCTAGAATGTAGATAGAAGATTTAATGATTAATTAATTCAAATAAAAAATGTTAAATTTGATAATATATCTAAATATGTTGATAAAAGATTATATTTTATTTAACAAGATCTACATAGAATTAATTAAATAAAATAAATAAATAAATAAATAAATAAAAAGTTAAATTTGGTTATATATGTAAAAATCTTGATAGAAGATTATATTTCTTTTTATTTTTAATAATCTTTTTTTAAACAAAAAAATACCAAAATACTCCCTTTTAAAAAAATTATCAAAATACTCTACTTTTTTATAAAAAAAAAATTATTTAGGAAGGTGCCATTTCAATGCGAAATTAAATGTGCATATTGTGACAAAATTGAACATATGAAATTTGCATGTTATTTAAAAAAAAAAATTAAAAAAAATCAAGAACAAAAAGATCTTCATAAAAGAATAACATTATGGAACAAAAATAAAATTTTCTCAAAATCTGAAAAAATGATTACTTTCTTGAGTAAATATAACAAATGAATAACGTTTTTGAGCTTTACCAAAATCAATTGCAACTCAGCTCACTAAACATTTTTCAAAACAAACTAATAAATATTCCTCTTGGTCTAAGAATGTCCACTATGAGATAACATATAACATTAGAAGGGAATCAGATTTTAAAACTAATATTCCGTGACCCAAAACTAAGTGGGTATTTAAAATTAATGGAACAAATCATGCAAAATGGTTTTCAAGATTCAAGAAAAGGTCATGGTTCTTGGACAATAGTTGTTCAAGACATATAACGGGTGATCATAATTGCTTCATGTCCTTTATCAAAAAGGATGGAGGATCCGTAACATTTGACAACAATGATCAAACAAAAATCAAAGACAAAGGAACTATAGGTAAAATGAATTCTGCCAAAACCAATTATGTTCAATATGTTGAAGGATTGAAAGATAACCTTTTTATCATTAGTTAACTCTGTGATAATGGCTTTGAAATTATTTTCAAACCAAACATATATGAAGTGAGAATGGCAAATTATGGTGAAATTATATTTTTTGCATCCAGAAAGGAAAACTTTTATATTTTATACATTGAAGAACTATCGGTCGAATCTTGCCTCATCTCCATAAATAAAGACAAATGAATATGACATAAAACAACTGAATATGTAAGTATAAAAGCAATTTCAAATGTATCAAAATTAGGTTTTATTAGAGGACTTTCTAAAATAAACTTTAAAAAAATATATATATATGTGAAACTTGTGCAAGAGATTCCTTTGCTACTATTATATTTTTATTGTTGCGTTGGTGTCATGCTCCTGGTTGCCTTTGTAATGTTACTGATTTGTCTTTTAGCTTTGCCCTTGTGCTTTATGTTTGTGGTATATTCCTCTCAATCTTTCAATATCAATCTCAGGACCTATATGTTTGAAGAAACTAATTTATGTTTCTATTTCCAATTTTCACTAGTTGCACTCAATTCAACCTATTTGCATATAACTTGCATAGAGAATCAATAAAAAAAAGTAGCCAACATTGTTGCTTTGCAAATATATGCCCTCATGCTTTCGAAGACGAAGATGATCATAATTTAAATCGTTCCTTAAATTGAAAAACACTCACAAGTTAAAAGTCAATTAAAAATGCAAACTCGAACAGAAGGGCACCAAAGAAGTGAATCAAACAAATGAAAGATTGAGTTTAACTGATAGTAGTTACAAAGAGGAGCAAAGGATTTTGATATAAAAAGTGTTTGATTACATTGGAGACGCACTTGTCGTCATTGAGTAATTATTAATGGTGTGACTCTATAAGTAGCGACGATAATATATTACGCCGTTTGTGAGGGGTCCATAGTCTTACCTATTTATAGTATGGTCGGACTTATTTAATAAATATAATAGACTCAAACTATTTTTAAAATCTATTTATTTAAATATATCAGATAAGCTCAGATGTATAAAAAAATTTATTAGGCCTCACAAGTCGACATATATATATTTTAATATTTATTAATATTATTTTTATTATTATTTATTAATAATATTATTTCCTATTTTAAAGTCTATCAATTAGACAATCACTTGGTAGTTTTTTCATATTTTGTAGTCATGACATATTAGCAATTTCATATTCAAAAGTCGTTTCATATTTTGTAGTCGTTCAATTAAACAATCACTCAACAATCGTTCTATTTTTGTTTGAGAGATAATAATGAGTGGTTTGTTTCACAAAAAAAAAAATTTAAAACCAAAAATTATTTTAGAGTTTAACGGGTGTTTGTTTTAAAAATTTTAAAAATCATTTTATTAGACTAATATATATATATATATATATGTATATATTGGTATTGATATTGGTATGTGGTCTGGGTAGAATATTTTGTAACTTGAGACATGTATATGGACTAATTATGGATTCATTTTGTTTTCTTAGAAGGTTGCAATGCAAACTTGTTAGTTATTATTGTAATAGATTTGATTATAATTTTATTAGTTTTTCTTTTATATAAAGTCATAGTTTAACTTATTTAAACAAAATATAAAATATAACAGTTAAATATTTTAATGTGAATAAGACATTTAAATAGGCTTTCAGGTCAGACCATACTTTAAAACAATGTTAAGTAAGACGAAAAAAAATCTATGATAGACCATAAACTAAACTTAAAAAATTAATTATAGGTTATACTCAAATATTTCAAAACCTAGTCGCACAATGCAAAAGAAAATTTGTATCTTGAGTAAATAACGTGAATGATATAACTAGTGAAACCATATAATAGTATTCTTTATCAAATTATTTTTTTTAGTTATTGTCTTTTTAATTTTAATAAATACAAAGAATAATTAATATATTAAAAATAGTATATATAATAATAATTGAATGGTAAAATTAGTATAAAAGAATAGAAGATTCTTACTTGGATGTTTCTAACTCTATTTAAAAGCCATAATCGAGAAAAAATAGACAATTATAGTCATTATGACAGTTTGATAATTGAATTTTCGATTTGAAATCAAATATTAAGTTTGATAGTATATCTTTTTTTTTTGTTGCCAATTGCATAAACTTAGACAATTTTAATAGAAAGAAGAGTATATTTTATAATTATAGTCAATACGACAATTCGGTAATTGAATTCTCTATGTGAAATTCTAATGGTGAGTTTGTTAATATTTTTATTTTTGATGTAAATTTTGTGATATATCTAAAAATGTTGATAAAAAATTATATATAAGATCTAGAATGTAGATAGAAGATTTAATAATTAATTAAATCAAATAAAAAAATATTAAATTTGATAATATATCTAAATATGTTGATAAAAGATTATATTTTATTTAACAAGATCTAGATAGAAGATTTAATAATTAATTAAATAAAATAAATAAATAAATAAATAAAAAGTTAAATTTGGTTATATATGTAAAAATCTTGATAGAAGATAATATTTCTTTTTATTTTTTTAAGAAGATCTTGTTAAATATGTTAAGTTTTGGTAATATATAATTTTTTGACGCCAATTTCGTAATATATCTAAAAATCTTGATTAATATCCAAGATCTTGATTAATTTTAGTATATATATATATATATAAAGTAAGTTTATTCCAAAATCTTTCTTATGCTATTTGACTAGAGCTGTTAACTCCGGCGAAATACATTAGTTTTTGTTTGAAACTATAAACACTACCTAATCCACGGAGAGAGAAATCCTTAATCTGAGAAACAAGTACGAAAACCTAAACTATAAGAGAAAAAAAATGGGAGGTAAAAAAGATACAAACTCTGAACCTTTTGGTGTTTTCTCTGCCTCATTCTTTTCTCTTCTCATAGATGAAGATCAAGATGTTAATGGTGAGAAATCTGAATCAAACGCTGATTTGAGTTCCGAGCAACCAAAAGAAGTTATAAAAGATGATCGAAAGGTTCTACGGGCACCAATTTGTTGTATAATGGGAGACATTGGCAAAACAAATATGTTAGACTATATTCGAGGCGTCGATAATCAAGAAATCAATGCTGATCGTATCACACGACGGATTGGGTTAACATACACTCCTATTAGTATTATACGTGAAAGAAGTAATGGATTATTGAATCCTAATGTAAAAATCAGAGTTCCTGGTATACTGTTTATGGATATCCCAGGTTACAGATATTCCATTAACCTAAGGTCTCGCTGTTCAGCTGTTTCTATTAGTGATATTGCAATCTTGGTTGTTGACATTATGAAAGGATTACAGCCACTAACAGTTGATTCACTCAATCATTTAAAATTTAGTAACAAAAAGTTCATTGTTGCTTTAAATCAGGTCAATATTGTCTTCCACTTTTATCACCTATTATTGCTTTCCATGTTATTTTTTTACACTATATGTCATATTGTTGTTGTTGCAACATTGCAGGTTGACAAGCTTTATGGGTGGAAAACATGTCACAATGCTCCATTTGTTGAGGCATTTAATCAGCAGTCTGTGGATGCTCAAAACGTATTTTTTATAAGGCTAGATGAGGTAGTAAAATATGTTTTTTTTTATTTGTCAAATGTGGGTTGTGGTAGTTATAAATAATTTTGTTATTTTTTGTTTCATTACTAGATTCGAACTCAGTTCAAAGCACAGGGGATACATACTCAGATATGTACTGCAAACACAGGAATGGGAGAAAGTGTCCCCATTGTTCCTACAAGTTCAATAAGGTTAAACTATGTAGCCTTCTATTCTATTCTATTAGTATATTTTTTTTCTTTTTCATGTTGGATTCTAGTACTAGTTTTTTTTTTCCTTGGTATTCTCTTATTTAGTGAAGGCTACACTGAAATCAAGTTATTTCTTGCTATGGTAAATGTTTCCTTTATTACAGTGAACCAACAAAAAGGATGAGTCATACCAGGGGAGGGATCTTAATGAAAAGAAGGGATAATTTATCTTTATGTTTCATTTTGTTTAAGGATATCTTAGTCAATGCATTTAAATTTTACTAACCCATCTTTTCTTCCCTCATATTTCCTCTAATTTTGAAGAGCCAAAATGTAGCCAAAAGATATTTCGTTTCTCTGCCCTCCAAAAACGTTGAATATGAACATCTCAACTTGTTTTTGGGTTTTTCCAAATTGTGTTAAAAAGTTGTCCGAGCTCTACCTGTAAGTGTCTAAAACATGGGTGTGAAAAGTTGAGACACGTCTCCATTTATCTTGGATTCTAGCTTGGCTAGGAATTGGCCAAACCCTTTGCTTTCGTACAAAACAATCTCACTAGCTATAGCATTATGTATAATGTGCTTGATACTTCCCTGTGGGTGTTTATGTATTGATATTTTAGGACTTGATATTTCAGTGGCGAAGGAATCCCGAGTATTTTATCACTATTGGTAATGGAAACCCAAAAACCCATGGTTGAGAAGCTTACATACAGTGAAGAATTGCAGGTTAGCTATATTGTCACATCATATTAAAGTTGGTTGAATGTTGTTTGATTGTTTAATCATAGAGACCTATTTGTTATTTGTTTGTGGCTATCAGTGTACTGTTTTGGATGTCAAGTATGTTCAAGATTTTTCGGCTATCGATGTTGTTTTAGTTAATGGTGTTCTTCGTGTAGGAGATCAAATAGTTGTATGCGGAAAGCAGGCAAGCAAGCATCTTTGATTCTAAAGGCATCATTTTTTAATACTTATGTTTTGCTTCTGCCTAATGAACGTTCTATTATAGGGGAAAATTGTTACCTCAATTCAAGCTTTACAGACACCTCCTCCAATGAAAATGTTGGAGGTACATTTAAGTATCTTATGCATCTTATTTATTTTAGTATCATATTTGTTGCTTGATTGGAAAATCATAACTTAGGTACATAATTTTCTAGTATGCATGTCAAAACAAGAAACTTGTTTTGGTCGGAGTTGATATCTTTTTTGTTGATTTGGCAATAAAGTCTGGTTTTGGAAGGAAAAAGAAATGTTAAAATTTGAATGATTTATAAACTGTTGAAAGCTAAGGAAATGACATTGAGATTTTAACATTATGCTTAACAAGAAACATCAGAGCTTTAAAACCACTGGCTCATAGCTTGATGGGCAATCTAATAGTTCATCCATGATACATCTTCAACTCTTAAATCCATGACAAAGCAAATGACTGTGATATAGTAGAAGTTTTATATTAATGAATGAACTCCTCATCCATGTATATTATTGTCAATCGTCAATTTATTTGTTTGTAGTAACATATTATAAAACAATGAACTCCCACATTCAGATTTGTACTCTGCTAAGTTATGGTAGTGTAATTTCAGAGAAAAGACAATCAATATTACAATCGAATAAGAGGTCCGAGGCCTGTCACGATCATTGCCAAGGTATTTCTCTGTGATATTGACTTCTTTATGCCTTTTTAACTATGTCCTTCTTCATTCTATTGTTTCTAAATGTTTCGAGAATCAGATTTTTTATATTATTTTTGTATAATATTTCAGGGGCTTCAAGATGCTATTGCTGGCACTATGTTGTATGTGTTGAAGCCTGGTGATAATTATCTTCCAAAATGAGTGTCAACAATAATTCAAAAGAGATGCAACTAAGTTAGACTGCCCGATAGGGGCTTATGGCGTGACCTATGTGAGACTTAGGTCTAGGTCAAACCATACTTATATTTAGATTGACAGAGCTAAGACTTGTTGAAAAATACTATTTTGTTAAATTGTTCGGCAATAGACCTATTTTTGCCAAGCCGGTGGCCTATTTACCTATTGAAACAAATATAAATAATATAATTTTATTGTTTTTTTTTTTTTGCAGTTTAGCCTATCATTTTAAATTATAATGCTTTTGAATTTAAATTTGTTTTTGGTGTCGATTCTAAATTCTACCTTTCTATATTATTCAATCTCCCAATTTAAAGAAGTGTTTCTTCTCTTTTTCATTTCGATCATCAAGCTGCAGTATCAGCTTATGTGTTTTCATGTGCAGATGAGTACTTTAACTACATTGCATTTTGTCTTGCAGTTCAAAACTATTAATTCAGAATCAGGTCTCTGGTTATAAGTTCTAGATTCTATTAGTTTGTTCTGATAATCTTTTTCTATTTGTGTGAATGGTAATAAGACTTTTGCAGTTTAAGTTTGTACCATGGGCTGAACATTGATTCTTATACCTTGAATTTATCTTATGTGATATAATGATAAATATGTTGGTGAAAGATTAAAGGAGAAACCTGAGAGTGTGTGTGTGTTTTCAGTTTTCACCACTGCCTTAAAAAACTCCAAAAATCAGGAAAGGTGAATGAAAACAAACAAAACACGCTCTAAAAATACAAATTCTAACATATAAACCCTTTGTTTTGTACCTCTTTGGAATGTAGCGAGAAAATGGAAATAGGATTAGACGTCTATTGTGCCAAGGAATCTAAAGTCCAAACCCAGCCTAGATTTCAAAAATTTACATTGCATGTATAAAATGGAAAATTTGTTTTCATTAAAATGAATTTGTGCTTTTTTTAGACTGCTAATTGTCCGAGTAATTAATGGGAGAGATTAGTTTGAATAGAATTTCTATGAATGCACGTTCAATGCCATATATTTTATTTATTTTTAATAATTCCTTCCTTCAATGCCATCTTTGTAATGTGGCTTGGCAGTAATCAATGTTAGCAGAAAGCTAAAAGAGAACCATGGGGCTGTGAATGTTAGAAAAATGTTTGTTGAAATGGATGCTGAATTATTTGAAGAGTGCCAGAGGCAGTATTTGGAGAGAGAGGCTAAGGCCAAAGAGGTGGAAGAGAAGCGGGAATTGAATTGGAAGAGACTGTCAGATGTTGCTGCACAAAATGGGCCAGATATGATCATAGTTTAGCCAAATTAAAATAATTTTATTGCCGTAGCTGGGATTGTTCATTGGATAGGTGGAGAATTATATTCTGGTGCCATTATTTTTTGGTTTCTTCCCCCTCCATGTAATTCATATTTGCTCTCCATTTTCTCAATTGGATAATCAGAAAGTTAAAGAAAGCAATGCTTTATTTAAATTCAAAATGTATTTGGCATTGTGAGCAATGTCTGCAGATTAAGAATGTATTTTTTTTGTATTTAAGTTCAAAGAATAGTTTCTCTGCTCCCACCCTTTAGTGCTTAATTTTTTGTACTTTGATCGGAGGTGTTTTGCAGGGGTTGTTTTGAAGATTAGTATCGCAGTTGAAAACTAGCATGCAAATGCCATTTAGTATCAACAGTGATGTTCTCACATATGGACATAATAACATTTAGCCTCGTGTAACGTTAGGAAATGGGAGGAAGGACATGGCGGTGGTGTTAGATATTTGTCATCGACAGTTTTCAGAGGTGTAAAGAGGAATCTTTTTACTCACCGTCATGCATCTCTTTTGGTTGTATAAGGACATGGTGGTGTTATATGCTTGTCATTGACATTGCAAAACAACATGCAATGTGACTAGTGTACCAGAACTAGAGAGGACCATAAACTAGAACCAGACCCAAAAGGAACTAGAAACCAGAACCAGAGGCAACCAGAAGCAATTAGGAACCCGAACCAGAGACAACTAGGAACTAGAACTAGAGGTAACCAGAACTAGAGGCAACAAGAAACCTAGGGAACCAAAACCAGAACCAGAGACAACAAGGAACTTTTTTTATGGCAAATATTAAAATTAAACATGACTTATTTTTAGAATTTTTAATTTGTCGGACAAAATTGAACTACTATAAACGTTTAAAGTTGGATAGCTAAAAGCATTATTGGTGTTTTTGAAAATGCAAACATTTGTGTTGGTTGTATAAGCATTGACCCGGTATATAAAGATGAAAATAGGTTATACCAATAGAGGCTTATGGCTCGGCCTATGTTAGACTTAGGTGTAGGGCATGTCGTACTTATTTTTAGATCGACAAAGTTGAGACTTATTGAAAATACTATTTTGCTAAATTGTTTGGTTTTACACCTATTTTGCTAAGCCGATCCTTTACCTATTTAAACAAATGTAAGTAATATAATATACATGTATGCGTCATTGTAGAATTGAAGCATAGAACATTGTCAAGGCATTTCTTGATGTTGTTGTGTAGTGAGCTATTTGTGATTCTATTCTGTTGAGAGCTGAATGTGGAGAGATTGGGAGCATACTTGATTTTGTGAAATCTGAAATTTAATCTAGGGACTATTTCTCTTTATCGCTTATAATTGGTTACTGCTGCTGGATGTAGATTTTGATTGAAGAATTGGTGAAGGGTAGGATCCAGAGACTTGCTGCATTTGGCATAACTGGAAGTTGGACAATGTCATCATTGCATATGTTGTCATTTGAGCACAGGCTGTTAGGAGGCATTTTGTATAGAATTTAGTTTGTCTTTGAATACAAAAAACGGATACTAGACAAGCTATCATAAAATTGTGTAAGTTTGTTTTTGTATAGAATTTTAACATTATGCTTAACAAGAAACATCAGAGCTTTATAACCACAGGCTCATAGCTTGATGGGCAATCTAATAGTTCATCCATGATACACCTTCAACTCTTAAATCCATGACAAAGCAAATGACCGTGATATAGTAGAAGTTTTATATTAATGAATGAACTCCTCATCCATGTATATTATTGTCAATCGTCAATTTATTTGTTTGTAGTAACATATTGTAAAACAATGAACTCCCGCATTCAGATGTGTACTCCTGCTAAGTTATGGTAGTCTAATTTTAGGGAAATCACAATCAATATTACAATCGAATCAGAGGCACAAGGCCTATCATGATCATTGCCAAGGTATTTCTTTGTGATATTGACTTCTTTATGCTTTTTTAACTATGTATTTCTTCATTCTATTGTTTCTAAATGTTTCGACAATCAAAGTTTTTATATTATTTTTGTATAATATTTCAGGGGGCTTCAAGATGCTATTGTTGACACTATGTTATATGTGTTGAAGCATGATGATAATTGTCTTCCAAAATGAGTGTCAACAATAATTCAAAAGAGATGCAGCTAAGTTAGACCGCTCGATAGGGGCTTATAGCCTAATCTATGTGAGACTTAGGTCTAAGTCAAACCATACTTATATTTAGATTGACAGAGTTAAGACTTGTTTAAAAATACTATTTTGCTAAATTGTTTAGCTTTAGACCTATTTTTGCGAAGCCAACGACCTATTTACCTATTTAAACAAATATAAATAATATAATTTTGTTTTGTTTTGCAGTTTATACTATATTTTATATTAAAATGCTTTTGAATTTAAATTTGTTTTAGGTGTCGATTCTAAATTCTACCTTTCTATATTATTCAATCTCCTAGTTTAAAGAATTGTTTCTTCTCTTTTTCATTTCGATCATCAAGTTGTAGTATCAACTTATGTGTTTTCATGTGCAGATGAGTACTTTAACTACATTGCATTTTGTGTGGCTGTTCAAAGCTATTGATTCAGAGTCGGGTCTCTGGTTATATGTTCTAGATTCTATTAGTTTGTTCTGATAATATTTTTCTATTTGCGTGAATGGTAATAAAACTTTTGCCGTTTAAGTTTGTACCATGGGCTATTTGTGTCTATAGAGAGCTGAATGTGGAGAGATTGGGAGCATACTTGATTTTGTTAAATCTAAAATTTAATCTAGGGACTATTTCTCTTATGACTTATAATTGGTTATTGTTGCTGGATGTAGATTTTGATTGAAGAATTGGTGAAGAGTAGGATCAAGAGACTTGCTGCATTTGTCATAGCTGGAAGTTGGAAAATCTTTACAAATATGTATGAAACAAACAAAAAGAAAAATGTCGTCAGTGCATATGTTGTCATTTGAGCACATGCTGTTATGAGGCATTTTGTATAGAATTTAGTTTGTCTTTGAATACAAAAAACGGATGCTACATAAGCTATCATAAAATTTTGTAAGCTTGTTTTTGTTTAAGTTTAATACAAGGTGGATCCCTTTCTTTGCTTTCCAACAAAAAAAACCATACGTCATTTGAACACTTGTTTGTAGCCACATTTATGCAGACTTAAATACGTGATAACATGATGAATTTTCTACATAATTGTGAATGTGTCTTTGAATAAGAACTAATACTAAACCATGTGTGAATAAAATATGAAACCTTAACACAAGGTAGAATTGTCTCATAGCATTCTAACAAATTAACCTCACGCCATTTGAGCATTTGTAGTTATATAATTATGAATAATTGAATTGAACACATGTTGCCAATAGCACAATGTACTTTCTACACTAGGAATTTGTCTTTCGATAAAAATCAATAGTAAACTAGTTATTTTATTAAGGGTATAATATTTTATTGACTTTATAAGATTAGACCATTTTAATAATATTCAAGTGCAATTGATGTCAACATAATATTTAGTTTAAACTTATGTACTTCGTATTTGTCTATATCCAAACTATTTATAACTTAGTCATGTTTTTTTACGAAGGATTAAACAATGTTGGAACATATCTTAGGAATAATAGGATTTGAAATCGTAATGAAGAAAGAATAAGAATTGAATGAAAACTGAGTTACTTGTTATGCAAGTAATACGTCCAATCTTGCTTTTATAACTTAGTCTTGTCTATATCCAAACTATTTATAACTTAGTCTTATTGTTTTTTACGAAGGATTAAACAATGTTGAAACATATCTTAAGAATAATAGGATTTGAAATCGTAATGAAGAAAGAATAAAAATTGAATGAAAACTGAGTTAATTGTTATGCAAGTAATATGTCCAATCTTGCTTTTATATTAAAAAATTATGAATAGTGTTTTACAAAATTGGATTTTAACTACTTTAACCAACTTTTAACAATCTTAACTAACTTCTAATATTTCATTTTGAATTACATTTAATAAACATAAAGGTCAACAATTGTTAATGTTTTAAAGAATTGAAAAAACAGATAATCTCCTTTTTGATTAAATACACAAAGAAAATGGTCAATTAAGTAGGTTCTTAATGTTTCCATTCTCTAATTATTAAAAGATTATGCAGCAATAAATATAATTACAGTAATTTTTTGTATGTGTTTCCACCCAAGAAAATAGTACTAATGAATTGAACACAAATACAGAATCAAATGAATTCAAAAGAAAAATAAATACAATATGCATAAATTAATAGTGAGGTATATTATTTGCCTTTGGGTCGTAAAGTTCAATTTCTCACCGATTTAGGATATGCACCGGCCTTACATTCCTTTTTGCATACTATAACGAGAATAGCACATAATAAGGATTCATTTTTTTGGGTACAAACATAATGTTGAAGTTCAACTCTAATTTTGTAAAAGTAAAATAATTTAATTTTATATACATCGATAATTTACTCACATATTTAAATACTGAATTCTTCGATAATTTACTCACATATTTAAATACTGAATTTTTCTGCAACTTCACTTGTCTTCTTGACTAGTCGCACTTTATAAATGTATTCTTTATTAAATTATTCTTTTTAATTATTGTATTTTTAATTTTAATAAACGGAAAGAACAATTAATACATTAAAAGTAATATATATAATAATAATTGAATGGTACAATTAACTCTAAAAAAAAAAGAGAAGATTTTTACTGAACATTTACAATTCTAAATAAAAAACCATAAATGAGAGAAAATAGACAATGACAATTTAATAATTATAATCATTATGACAATTCTATAATTGAATTTCTGACGTGGAGATCAACTATTAAGTTTGGTAGTATATCCTTATTAATAATAATATTTCTTATTTTAAAGTCTATTAATTAGGCAATCACTCGATAATTGTTCTATATTCTGTAGCAATTTCATGAGATAATAATGGGTGGTTTTTTCAGTAAAAAATATATTCTTTGAAACTAAAAATAACTTTTTAGGGTTTAATAGGTGTTTGTTTCAGATTTTTTTAAAATTATTTTATTAGAAAAATCATTTTTGTTATATATATATATATATATATATATATATATTTATTAGATTTGATTATAATTTTATTAGTTTCTCTTTTATATAAAGGCATAATTTAGTCTATTTAAAAAAATGTAAAATATAACATTTAAATAATTTAATATGAATAAAACTTTTAAACATGATCCGATCAGTCTTTAAAAAAGGTCAAATCATACTGTAAAAAAAAATTATGATAGACCATAAGCCACACTTAAGCATAAAAAATTACTTATATGTCAAACTCAAAGTGGCACAACGCAAAAGAAAGTTGGACTCTTGATCAAATAACGTGACTTAAGATATTCGTGAAAATTCGTCCATTTGACTAGTCAAACCTTATAATTGTGTTCTTTATCAAATTATTCTTTTTAGTTATTGTCTTTTTAATTTTAATAATTGTAAAAAATAATTAATACATTAAAAGTAGTATATATAATAATAATTGAATGTACAATTAACTTAAAATAATAGAAGATTTTTACTAGACGTTCACAATTCTATATAAAAACCATAATCAACAAAAAAAATAGACAATCACAATTTAATAATTATAATCATTATGACAATTCAATAATTGAATTTTCGATATCGAGATCAAATATTAAGTTTGGTAGTATATCCTTATTTGGGGGTATTTTTGTTTTAATAATCCTTTTTTAAACAAAAAAAATACCAAAATATTCCGTTTTAAAAAAATTATCAAAACACTCTACTTTTTTTTATTAAAAAAAAATTATTTGAGAAGTCGCCATTTAAATGCAAACTTGTTAGTTATTATTATAATAGATTTGGTTATAATTTTATTAGTTTTTCTTTTATATAAAAGCATAGTTTAACTTATTTAAAAAAAATATAAAATATAACAGTTAAATATTTTAATGTGAATAAAACATTTAAATAGAGGTCAGACTATACTTTAAAAAAGGTTAGGTCAGACGAAAACAAAATCTATAATAAACTACAAACTAGACCTAAAAAATTAATTGTACGTCGTACTCCAATTTTTCAAAACTTAGTCGCACAACACAAAAGAAAAACAGTAAATAGCGTGACTGATATAACTAGTCGAACATTATACTAGTATTCTTTATCAAATTATTTTTTTTAGTTATTATCTTTTTAATTTTAATAAATACAAAGAATGATTAATATATTAAAAGTAGTATATATAATAATAATTGAATGGTACAATTAGAATAAAAGAATTGAAGATTCTTACTGGGATGTTTACAACTCTATTTAAAAACCATAATTGAGAAAAAATAGACAATTATAGTTATTATGACAGTTTGATAATTGAATTTCCGATTTTAAATCAAATATTAAGTTTGATAGTATTTTTTTT
>JBBPBS010000753.1:2836142-2899168 GCA_037974835.1 Cicer judaicum | reverse complement strand
CAAGCCAATATATTGAAGTAAATATAAATAAACTATTTTTATATTATCATATTATACTTCATAGTTTGTGTTAAATCACAAATTTATTAACATTTTATATAATTTGAAAATATTAAATAAAGTTAGATTTTCTAAAATGGTTTATTAAACCTCAAAATATAATTTGATTTCGTTGATATATATTAACTCGTTATTGAAAAATATATTAACTTATACAAATTCTTTAATATAAAATTTGATTTTAAATAGAGAAATAAATTATATCATACTTTTAAAAAAGCATGTCAAGTCTAAATATTAAGGTTATGATAGAAAGTAAGCCTAAGTTAAGTTTTGATTATTTTGTCAATTGCAAATCCTAACTTGGACGGCATAAATTAACTTCAAATGTGAAAATGTAAAATGAGGATAAATAATTGGTGTTGGTGTGAGTATTAGTTATTCATTTAATTGTTATCTGGTTTTGGCATTGTTATTCTTTGGTTTTGTAGTGGAATTGATATTAAGTTATGAATGAAAATCGATTCTTTATCCAAGGTTATTTTTGGCATTCATCCAAGGATGTTATCTCTAGTTCATTTTACCATGTTGTATATTCTTTAATTATAATGCTGTATGCTATTTTTTATCTTCTAATAATTTCTTAATATTTTGGGGATATTTTATACTGCGAATTGCAGATTATATAGTGAAGGATAATAATCAAGTTTTGGTGTTAGGGTTATGGATAAAGATGAGATTTAGAGCATACCTGACTTTTTTTCTCCTTGATGTGTGGGCCTTAACCCGTCATTTCATATCCATTTATTTTTCCTTTATTTCTCCTGGATGTGTGGGCCTTAACTGGATCTACTAATAGATTAGTCTATTTTCTAGCAAAATTTGAGGGATTTTACTTTCCACCCCACACCTAAACTTTCCACCCCAAATAAAAATATAATTTTATTTTTTAAATTTTGTATAAAACTTTTAATTTTTGTTACCATTCATTTTTTCACCATGTCTCACAAATCTTTATAGAATTATTATAACTTTTGAAAATTTCCTATTTCAAAAGTTTCTTATTATAATTAAATTTTCCTATTTAGAAAGTTTTAAATTCTTTAAAACTTTAGAAACTTCTAGAATTTTTCATTTTAAAACTTTCAAAGCTTTGAAAATTATAGAAAATTGCATTTCAAAAAATTTAGAAAATAACTATTTCGAATTGTTCGAAACTTTCAAAAATTTTGAAATTTTTGAGATTGCACTTACTTTTTATTTCAAATATTTAGAAATTTTTGAAGGTTAATATATTTTTTTCTAAACCTTCGAAATTGAGAGTGAAAAATTGATAAGGTAAAAAAATTGAAGGTTTTATAAGTGGTTTTTTTACGTTGATTGGAGGTGAAAAAATTAGGTGTGAGGAAGAATAAAAAAATACTCCAAAATTTGCAAATTAACTATCTAGATAGAAAGTAGTGTATTGTTGCATCCCTTTCTTAAAGGACTTCAGCCTAGTTGGACCTTAGTCTAGTTTTTAATACGAGAGTGGTTCATCATCCAACTCTATAAATTTGTTCAATTTTCAAGTTTTTTATTAACTTCTAACTTTTGATATTCTGGTAGTGTATTTAAAAACGAGTGAACAAACACAAAGAACTGGTGAATAATTCATGTACAAAGCATTACAAAAAAATAGTGACCTTCCACACTGCATATTTAATTGGCCACAACAAGGGCCCGCCTCTATTGACTTCAAATGTGTTGCCCGTGTGACAAACTTGGTTTTGAATATAAATTATTTCACTATTTAAATTAACTTCCTCCCTCTCTCATAGCTATTTAAATTAACTATTTAAATTAGGTATGGAATGAATATATTTAAATTAGGTGAGAAACATTTTGCTTCGTTACAATTTAACTTGCATGCAGGGGAAAACCCAAATTTCATGGCTCTGCAAACTTTTAAAAAACTTATCTCTAAAATACATCCCTTCTAGCTCTGCCCTTGTACTTTATGTTTGTGGTATATTCCTCTCAATCTTTCTATATCAATCTCTAGACCTATTTGGTTTAAGAAACTAATTTATGTTTCTATTTCCAATTTTCACTAATGTGTATTTGATAGTGACATTGATAGAGTATATAGTATAGTTGCACTCAATTCAACCAACCTATTTGCACATAACTTGCATTGAGAATCAATAAAAAAAAGAGTAACCAACATTACTGCTTTGCAAATATGTGCCCTGATGCTTTCGGAGATGAAGATGATAATAATTTAATTCGTTCCTTAAATTGAAAAATTCTCACAAGTTAAAAGTCAATTAAAAAGGCAATCACGAATAGCAGGGCATCGAGGAAGCAAATGAAGTAAATGAAGATTGAGTTTAAATGATAGTAGTTGCAAAGAGGTGCAAAGCCTTTTGAATTGAATTACGAGAAATAGAAATACAAAAAGTGTTTGATTAGATAGGAGACGCATTGGTCGTCATTGAGTAACTATTAATTGTATGACTCTATAAGACAATAAGAGGCACAAGAACATAGTAAAAAAATACGACAACACCACTAAACCACTTCCCGACATATCATCCGTGTAATATGGACCAGAATTTGATGAAACACCATCGTCGTTGCCGCTTGGACCTCTACTCCACATTCCCACATTATTGTCCCTGTTCATTCACATAATTAATGACTTTATAATATTGAAGTAGTAGTTATAAGTATATATGATGGACTAATAATAGTACCTTGCATTACCGAGAACACCGGCATTCATGGTAAGAAGAAGAATGCGATCAGCTGATTGAGGTTCAACACTAAAAGCCTTCTCATACTTAATCTCAAGAGTTTGACCAGAGGTAATAAAAAAAGCACCATTAATCAAAATATCACCTTCAGATCTCCAATTCCAGGCTTTCCATTTACTCTGTTCCGTTTCAACCCTCTTAGTAACTTCTTTAGCAAAAGGGTTAATAGGTGCAGTGTAACGATTTCCCTGACTATTAATAGTTGGTTCACCACTCCCACCAATAGCATACATTTCCCATTGAGTAAACTCATTGTTGACCACGTGGATGTAACCTCTCCTGCAACGTGGCATTCTCTGAATGAGTTTCTCACCGAAATGGTTGAATGCAATTGTTACTTGCATTCCAGAGTCAGGGAGGTAGTTGTCGCTGTGTCCAAGGAGCATGACTTCGTTGTGGTGTGACATCAAGTTGTTTGATATTGTTATTCCTGTGGACCCCATTATGGCGTCTATTAGTCCGTCTTTGCAACGTGATAGTGTACAATGGTCGATCCATATGTCTTTTGAACCGAATATAGATATTCCATCTCCGTCTGATTCTGTTCTGTACCCGTAGTGTTCTGGACTTGATCTCACATTTGTGTTTCCTGAGGGGTGACAATGGTGAATATGAATGTTGTGTATGATAACATTACTAATATACTGCAAAGTGATACACCCTCCTCCCACAATATGAACATCAGCTCCACGTCCATCAATTGTCTTATAACTATTAAATATCAATTCCTGCTTCAACTCAATCAACATATTGCTAGGGAACACGATCCACAATGGTTCATTTTGTATCACACCATATCTTAACGTACCCGGTTTTGGATTAACCGCATCATCATCTGAGGAATCTGTTACAACATAAAATTCACCACCTTTTCCTCCTTTTGCATACTGACCAAACCCAATTGCACAATCTGCTAACCTTTGTCGATTGTTTGGCCATTCTGGATCGCATTTCCAACAATCATCAATCGGGTTCCCTGTCATGCATGCTGATCCTTCTGATGATAGCATTTCCCTTCTTGCCATTGAAGCGTTCACCTTCCTATACACAACAAACAATATTTAAACATATCTCTTGTTTAAAATGATAGACATATATATATGTATATAATTTTTCTACATCCATTTAACACTTCATTTTCTCTTTATCTATTTTCTTATTACATCATTAACATATTAGATTTATCACATCATTATTTTTTATCCTTTTTACTTCTTTATTTCTCAAAGTAGTGTATACTAAACATTTTTCTTAATCCTATAAATTTAGGATGAAAAATCAAAGCTCAGTGTATTGGTATATAATATATTTTTATACATAAAATGAACAAAATAAATCCAATACCTATTTTTTTTTAATGTGAAAAAGATAGAGGATGTTTGTAAAAAGGGATAAAGAGAGTATATAAATTGGGTATTAGTGGCCCACAATCCATAAGATTAATATATAAAAAAAAAATCAATTTCACTCACTATAAAATAATATACAAATCCCCAATACAATACAAATATATTTTACTGTTGAAAATCCTTAATTTGTGTATTAATGTTGTTGCATTTAAAATAGTACTTGAAAGGACCTATCTTCATCTTTTCATCGAGAGAGAAGAATATATAAAATAGCGATACAGTAGCTTAATAAAAGATATGCACTTTTGTTAAATATATTTTAACTCTATAAAAAATATTTTTTATTAATTTTAGTTTGATGCAAAATTTTCATCTAATTTTGTAATTTTAAAAAAAATATATGTTTATATTTAGTTGACCAAATTAATGATTGGATAAAAATGCTTATAGAAATAAAAATTTATTTAATCTCAAGTAAGCTTGGTTAATAGTAAGGTACATTAATTTTGAATCTAAGGAATAAACTAAAACTAGTAAGGTGAAATACACTTATGCCCAGATCTACCATCGTCTCTATGTATGAAGCTACATTGAGATTTTAGAAACAGGGGAGAAGGAGAGACAGAGTGAGTACCTATGAACTTCGTGAGCAACAGCTTCAGGGTCAGGATGCGTTCCGGGAAGTGTTAAGTTCAACATTGCTTTTCCAAGTTGTGAAAACGAACTCAGAATTACTGTGATTAACAAAATGCATATTGTTTGGAACATTGTTTTGGCAGAAGTGTTTGGAAGTGTTGGGTAAGGTGAATTACTAATCATGGAAAGAAAATCAAGTGTGAACAGAAACAGAGGATAATCTTTTTGTGCTATAGTACAGTAGTAAATATTAATAATTATATGTATTAGTAAAGTAGCTAGTATTAGTATATTAATTGCAGGCTTCTTTGTGTTAATGAAGCTATCGAGGATTGTATTTTACTACAAGTACCATTTTCGGTGCTAGTTGATAATAATGATGGTAAAGAGAAATTCTTTTTATTACTATTATATTAATGGGAAAAAGAAAAAGAGGAAGCAGAGTGAGAAAAAGGATAGAGAGCAGAAGAAAAGTGTGGGAATTAATTGTCAAGGAATCCACTGCTGTCGAGGAAATTGTCTCTTTTCTTCATTTCTTTGCGTCACACTGTTCCATGGATCCACAAAATTGTTGAGACCATCAACGTTCTCAAAAAAACTGAATCCATTATTTTATATTTTATCCATTCAAAATCAAGGAATCTTTCAATTTTTAATTAATTTCTTCAAAATGTAATATTTTTGGTATACATTTATGAATCAATATCTATTAAGATAATATAATAAAAATAATATTTTTTTATATATGTTTCTTAATAATATGTATAAAATGATCAACTCCATTATTTTGGGAAGAGGAGAGAGTACTATTGTTTGTAATTAATTAGTTATTAATTATATAGAACTGAGAGAAAAAAAAACATCGTATGCATAACTAATATTTTTGGACAGTATAACTGAATTTAAAATACATGCTAAATCCAAACATGTTGGGTAACAAACGTTCCTTGGGGTCTATGGAGTAGCCTTTTGACCTTTTAGCTCTATGGTTATGACTATATATGCATAGAGGACAAATTAGCACCAATCACGACATTTTGGCATGCTAAAACCTCTCATTATTTTATCCACACACAAAACCAGCGCTAATTTCGAATACAGTCGAATATAAACATCTCTATAAAATTCGAGTACTTTAGAGATATATAGTACATATATATAGTTTCTATAAATGATTATAATTGTAGAGATTAGTTTATTTTCTTTAATATATTTTTAAAATAAGTCGCACTATTCTTTTATAAATATGGAGTCTTGTAAAATATAGTTTATTTCATAAAAAAATAAGTTTTTACGAAAGAATACTTGAATTTTGTTGTTAATAAAAATAATTATTTCTTATAATTATTAATGTGAGAGAGTTTATAGTGTGATACACAGTTTTAAATGAGTTAAAATCTAGGAAATATTTCTCTTTATGACTTATAATTAGTTACTGCTGCTGGATGTAGATTTTGGTAGAAGAACTGATGAAGGGTAGGATCCAGAGACTTGTTGCATTTGGCATAGTTGGAAGTTGAAAAATATGTACAAAACAAACAAAAATAAAAATATCATTATTGCATATGTTGTCATTTGTTCACAGGCTGATAGGAGGCATTTTGTATAGAATTTAGTTTGTCTTTGAATAAAAAAATTTGGTTCTAAACAAGCTATCATAAAATTGTATAAGCTTGTTTTTGTGTAAGTTTAATACAAGGTAGATTCCTTTTTTAGCTTTCCAACAAAATAAACCCTATGTCATTTGAACACTTGTATGTAGCCAGAGTTACATAGAATTGAATATATGATGTGTTTTCTACATAAGTGTGAATATGTCTTTGAATAAGAACTAATACTAAATCATGTGTTTGAAAAAAAAATTGTCTCTTAGATTTCTAACAAATTAACCTTATGCAATTTTAACATTTGTAGAGTTATATAGTTATGAATATTTGAATTGAACACATGATGCCTATGGCACAATGTATTTTCTTCATTAAAATCTGTCTTTCAATAAAAATCAATGGCAAACTAGTTATTTTATTAAAGGTGTAATATTTCATTGACATAATATTTAATTTAACTTTAATTAGTTCATATTCACATTTCGTAAATCATAAAAGTACAATAAAAAATTGTGATGGCCGCTATTCAAATTATTTATAATATAGTCTTTTTTATTTTTTAAGAAGGATTAAACATACAATACAAATATTATCAATATTTTAAAGAATTGAATTAATTATAAACTATAGTAATTGTTTTGTATGTGTTTCCACACACGGAAATAATACATCAATATACATAATAATAGATTGAAAACAAATATTGAATCAAATTAATTAAAAAGAAAAACAAATAAAATATGCGTAAATTAATAGTGAGGTATATTCTTTGTCGTTGGATTGTAAAGTTCAATCTCTCGCTGATTCAGGATCTGCACTGGCCTTGCATTCCTTTTTGCATACTGTGGCGAGAATATATAGTGCATAATAAGGATTAATTTTTGATTTTTTCAAAAACAAAAGGATTAATTTTTTGGGTATAAACATAATGTTATTTGACTCACATATTTAAGTACTGAATTCTTCAGCAACTTCACTTGTCTTCTTGAAACAGTTCTTATCTATTGAGACAAATGAAAAAATATGGATACATTTGATGTATTCTTCGTGACGGCACGCATTAATTAATAATTAATAGGAATCATAAGTATTTATAGAAAATAAAAAAGAAGATAATATTATTATATTAATATGCTACCTTTTTATTAATGGTCCAAATGACACCTTCAGTGCAAGGAGGTGCAGTGAGTGATCCTATATATCTGTAATACATATTCCCACCCATCTTGAATATTTTTGAGGGATCAATAATCCCTATACTTTTCTCTTCTTCTTCATCAGGAATGTCCATTATGTACTTTCCAAGCAGACATATATATAAAAATATACATCATTATCCTCTCTATATATATATGAATTAATAAAGTGTATATTTTCTTTGAACCACATTTCATTTCAATAATAATTAAATTTGTTATTTGTAATCATTCCTGGGACGAACGTACCTTGGAGAGAAATGGATCAGGTGAACCAAACTTGTACAAAACACCAACAACAGTAGTCTTGTTGATTCCATCTGGCTGAGGGCTAACATGAACCATGTGCAGCTCCAAATCATACCTAATTAATGATTAAAGACAAAAATTAGAGTTTGTGATCAATCAATGGAACTATATATTATACTATCACTATAATCTAGCTAGTCTCTTTGCTTTCAATATTATTACAGGTGTTCAATTATATTTAGAAATTATATTTTTAGAAAATATGTTTTTTTCAGATATAATAAAGATGATTTATTTGTGTAAAATAATTTTACACCGACATTTTATAAAAACTCGCAATTATGTTAAGTAACTCCACTTTATCACTGCAGTCTAATTATAAACGAAAAAATTGAATTTTTATTTGACGTTAGTAAAAAATTAATTACCTAACAGTTTGTATTCTCCATTTTCTTTTTATAATGAAGCGGTTTCTTTATAGTCATGATATGTTTTATAAGTTCTTTCCAAAAGAAAAATAAATGATAAATGTAGCTTCATTGCTTGTATTATTGCAGCAATGTATGATTTTAGTCTCCCAATTTTATTTTATTTTTGCAATTTAAGTTTTTAACTTTTCAACTATTGAATATATAACTAATAAATTGAGTACACAAATAGAGAGGAATTTCATTTTGTTAGTTGCTAATTTTATCTTCTTTATCTTTTGTACACTAATTTTATCTTTTCTATTTAGTAAGTATTATCAATAAAAAAAATCAAGAGTGTATATAGATATGAAAACATATTTTGTAACAAATAAATATATGAACATACATTTTACATTAAAGTGCAGAGTAAAAAATTACATTTCAATAATCTCATTTAAACCTTAATAATATTTTATAACAAATTTATAAATATTTTGATTCGATATTATCTAATGTCTACCTTACTATATATAGTAATCAATGTCGCATAACCCATGCGCATTTACAAGTATTTTATTAATTTTAATAAAAAAAAATGTGAATAGAATGGATTTAGATTAAAGAAAATTACAATAAAACCATATCTGCTTAACTTTTAAAGTAGAGAAACATGGTCGACTAAAAAAACTCAGAATCAAAATAACAAATAATTCAAATTAGAGAGATTAAAATATAATAATTAATTAACTATGATATATAAAGGATTTGCAAAAAATTATATGATATATAAAAAGAAAAAGAAATGGCTTCTATTGAAAACTAACCTGCGGCCGTTGATGGTATGTTCAGATGGCCAGTGCCAATGAGTTTGTTGGAGGAAATATTGTGTTCCATTGATGTCTATGGAGCCATCATCCCCTTCCCAACTCACCTACAATCATTGCATATCCCATGCACTAAGACTAAGAGTTTGTTTATTGTAATTTTTTCGTCAAACATTCACTTTTAAAAAGTTTGTGCGTGTTTGTTAAGCTTTTTAAGAAAATGAAAAATCTAAAAATTGCTAAAATAAGAAATTGTTCTTAATAACTTACAAAAATAACTTTATATAGCTGATTTTATTTTAACAAGAGATAAACACAAAACAGCTTCTTATTATTTTTTTTTTAAATCTTTAAATTACAAAAAATCAAAATCAATTTTATATAATTTATAACAAAAAAAGTCCAAACAATAATAATAAAATAACAAAATTGAGATCATGTGAGTGTAATAATTAAATTGAATTTGTATATTAAAATTGGTCTTTTTACTAACTTATTTTTCAACTTGAATGAAAATCAATCTTACAAAATAAATCTATTTAAAAATCAATTTTTGATGTAGCAAAATGAAAGACACACTTACTGCAATATCGTGGCCTCTGTTGGATATAGTAGCATATTGAGGCTTGTAGCTTCTGTTTAGCTTCCCCAAATTTGGGATCACACTCACTCTGTCATTAGACAAATCAATAGGAGATTGCATCTTCCCTTTACAAGCTGCCCATTCTTTTTTGAGATCACCCCAATGTTTAGGCCCATTTGCACTTTTTTCTTTGTATCCGTACTCTGCAGTACGTGCACCAATATATATATCAACTCATTTATGTTACAAAAACAAAGTTTAATATATGGAAGAGGATATTGTTCCATGGATCTCACAATTTTACATCACTTCCATGCCAATATAAATTCATCATAAATTTATTCTTATATCACAAAATTTAAACTTACATACCTTGCCAAAACAGCTGAGTCTAATTAATATAAATCTCTTAAAAAATAGTCTAGATAAATTTTACTATTTTTAATAATAAATAAATAATATTTTATTAAAATTCATTAAAAATAGTGAGATTCACATTTTAAAATAAATACCACGGGACATCATGTCAAAGCATATATATAACGAATAAAATTATGTAAAAGAAAAGATCTAGGGAGAGAGATGATTATAATACCAGGTTCATCAAGAGCTCTAGTTAATGTTGAATAAAATAGAATGGTTATCGAAATTAACACAATTGCAATCGAAAAGTGGTTTTGGCAGTGCATGTTTCAAATTAAAGATTGGACTTTGTCACTTGTTCGTCCAAGATTATTAGTAGTTTCTAGATATGAAATTTGATTGTGGAAATATTTTGTGCACGCTCTTGGGTTTTTATGCATTGCCAAATTCGAAGAACAATAGTATAGTTAGTGTTAGCTCTTTGGATTTGGTCAAGAAGAAACAAGTGGGAAAGTGTGTTTAATTATTTGAACATTTCTTTCATGACCAATACTTTATCTTCTTAATTCAATTTAATCAATTGTAATGTCATGTCAGCTACCAATTCAAAATTGAGTCATCCTACTCACCTTCGTGTTTAACCTTGTCAAAATATATATTATGCTTGCAATGATCTTACGCAAATTTTTTATTTACATTCAACGAAATACCATCATATTTTCATATAATATAATTAGTTCTAAAATAGCCATAGAGATAGAGTAATGTGACAAAATAATAAATTTTTATTAAATCTTAGTGTAAAAATTAAAAAAATTATATTTACTGAGCATATTTTTTATTTTTTACATCCATAGAAAATTGAGTACAAAATACAAGTGTTAGGTAATTTTTATTTATTAAATAAGTGTTAGGTATTGATGTAATGTAAAGGGTAAAAAGATTGATATGTTAGTGAACAAATTGATGCGCACATAAGCATGCATGCATGCATATACGTTGAAGGTTTCAAATTGTTTAACGGGTAAATATTGAATTCTGAATATATAGGATCTTAATTAATTAGTATGGATGACTAGATCCCGTCAAAAACAAAAAGTATAGATGATGAGAAATATGTAATTTACCAATCCCAATTTAAATGGAACAAAATAATTAACACTATGAATTTTAATTATATATAATATTAATTTAAAAAGTTTTTACTTTATTAATCGATTATATTCATTAAATTATTATTAATATTTAACTTTTAACATAATTATTTTTAAAATCATATACATAATTAATCATGATTTATCAACTATATTACATTATAGATACATAAAAATTAAACTCTTATACTATTTACATTTTATGCTTTAACAAAAAAAAACATAACCAAATATAGAAATTATCAAAGCTTCGAAGTATATATATAGTCTCAGATACAATTTCAAAGTTTCGAAAAATTGTTTTAATATTCCAAAGATTTTCTTAAGTATTGTATAATTTCCACCGCTTGTAGTCATCATGAATTTGGTAATTAAGTTGTTTCGCTACTATAAAAAATAAGAATAAGAGTAGAGAATCACTTTGTCTCAAACCTTTACTCAATTTAAAATCATCAGTTGGACTATCATTCACCGATACTAACATAGAGTTGGAAAAATGCAATTCATTTTTTCGGAAAACCTCGTCTTTCGAAACATAAAAACTAAAATAATCATAATTACTTGAATCGTAAACTTTTTCAAAATTAACCTTTAAAAACAAACACTTGTTCTTTCTCGTTGTTGCAAAATCAATAAGCTCGTTCACTAACATAACCCTATCTAACAATTGCCTTCCGAAGAAACCCCTTCAATATGTTAGGAAGAATTTTCGAGATAATCTTGGATAAACAATCCATTAAACAAATCAGTCTATATTCGTCGTAATTTTGCAGATGGTCTACTTTCAAAATGAGCGTTAAAAAAAGAAGCCGCAATAGATCTAAGAGTGTGATTGAATAAGATAATTTTTGTTAGATAATGTAATTTTTTGGAGAATTTAAATTCTTTAAGCTAATCAAAATAAAGGAGTTTTATAAGATTTTAGATGAAGTTAAATTTCGAGAATTTTAAATTTGTTCTTTATTTTATAGTATATAAATTATGAAATGGTCTTTACAATTTTTGTAAGTTTATAATTTTGATTCTATATATTTCAAAATTTGCATATTAATCTCTATATTTTTTTATATTTTTACAAATTGATATTTAAAATTTTATAAATTGATCTTTAAAAGTTACAAAATAGTCTCTCAAGTTTTATAAAATTTTAATTTTGGCCCATATATAATTTAATTTATTGCTCTAAAACTTTTGAAATTTATCAGAAATAACTCAATTTTTACAGAATAATTTCTTTTTTATTCAAACAACAAAATTTAAAACTCAAACGAATTCAATTGAAATATTTAATCTATCTTAAACTTTAAATTTCAATTACTCCATTCAAACACACTCTTAAACAATACTAACTTAACGTGGAATTCTCAAATAAAATGAACAAAATCTTATGATAATACTCCTATATGCCTTAATTAGATTTTACTACGATGTAATCATGTAACTTTATTATATTGACTAGGTATGTAAAAATTTCACAATAATAATTAGTAAACTTAAATTCACTTTCGGGTCTTTCAATTTTGTCAAAAATGATATTTTTTAATTATTTTATTTTTAAAATTAGACATGACAACATTGTGGAAGTGGGTTTTGTCTCCCCGCCTCTCTATTTTTTATGGGGTGTAAAATTTAAGTCTCATTCATATCCACGACCGATTTTGAATTTTTTCGTCTACAGTTATTTATGTATATAAAATGATAAATTTAAAAATTATATTTATTATAACAAAATAATTATTATTATATAATAATAAAATTAAAAATATTAAAATCATATTTTTTATAGAAAAGATTCTAATTTTTAATATTTAAAAAATATAAAATATATTAAATATATATTATATAAAATTTAAAAATAACAATAACATTACTAATAGAACAAGTTCGAATACGAGGTAAATACTAATACATCAAAATTTATTTCTATTTTTGAGTTTTAATTTCGTAAAAAACCTGCATCCAATTATATTTTCTGGCCCAAGTCAGAAGTTTGGATGACACATGTGGAAGTGGGCTGTGTTGTGAGCCCTATTCAAATTGAATTTTTGGTTCCTTTAATACCTAAATTTTGATTTTTTTTTATGTCTTCCATACTCTTTGACGACAAACTACAAACATACCATACAAATAAATTCAGAAATATACGTTGGTAACATTTTGACAGTTTAATTTCAATGGTAACAATTTAAAAATAATATTAATTTCATTAGTAACAACTTGTTCTGTATACGATAGTTATTTGAAAATATTTTATAATTTTAATTTATCAGTATTTAAATATTTTATATATGATAGTTGAATCTCATCAATAATACCTTATCTCATATATATTAATTATTTTGTATTTTTTATTAATGAAAACTTATCTCTAGTGTGATAATTTAATATGATAAGTGATAATTTTTTTCGTGTATGATAATTATTTTGAATTGTTTATAAGTGAGAATGTTTCCGGTATATAATAATACAAAAACTTACTTTTGTAAGTGATAATTTGTCACAGTACATATATTCATTTCGTATAAGTGAGAACTTGTCCCGTACTCAACTTGTGACAATATATTTGATCAAAATACAATAAACATTGCATTTAATAATTTATATAAATTTTGTATATTATTAGTGATAAATATTTGTTTCATCTTTTTTATATATCAATTGAAAATATATGTCTCGTGTTTTTTATATATCAGTAGGAAATATTTTGTGTTGCTTAACATTTATCAATAATAATATTTATCTCGTAATTTTTTATATATAAGTGATAAATATTTTTTAATTATTTTTTATATTTATCGCTGACAAATATTTATTTCGTATTTTTTAATATCTAACGATGATAAAAAAAATTATCTTGTATTTTTTATATATCATTGATAAATATTTATCCATTATTATTATATTTATCACACACAAATATGTATCTCATATTTTTTTTATGCATTAGATATACAAATAGGTGGTAGATGTGATTAAAATTATCAAAGGAAACGAAAAGGAAACACAAATATAGAGGAAAATAAGATATCATAGAAAACAAATTATTAAAGAAAACGAAAAATATCTGAGGAAAAATTACATTATAAATCAAAGGCAGACAAACATGTGTTTGATCTGATTATCAGAGGCACACAATCATTTGATTGTCAAGATTGTCAAATACAATCAATTACTTCATTGTTTCAAAATCTTTCAAACCTCGATGGATTATTTTATGAATGAATGGTGTTGGATTTTTAATCTCTTAATATAAAAATCATAACTTTATATTCAATGGTGGTGAACACGTGGTTGAAAAGAAATTGTCATATGAAACACAATTATTAGAGGAATTGAGATTGTTAGAGGAGATGAACATGTCAGAGGAAATGAAAAAATATAAGAGGAAACAAAATTATCATAGTATGGATTTTCTTAAGAGCGTACATTATAAATTGGATGCATACAATCACTTGTTTGTTAAGATTATCAGAAGCAAACGAACAAATGCAGATTGAAGTCTTTGGGGTAGACAAATTAGAGCATGATCGCGTTCATTAGAGGCAACATGAAGGAGACATTATTATCTATGGGATGCACATGATGTGAAGTCATAATTTTGATCAAAATTTATAAGCCAAAGACTAAAACGAACAAAAGAGAAGAAAAATGGTAAACGTGACGATTGATTGGCACATGGAAAATGATAAAAACAAAAACAAAAATTGTCTTGTATTTTTTATATACCATTGACAAATATTTATTCCGTTATTTTTATATTTATCACTCATAAATATATATCATGTGTTTTTTTATGCATTAGGTATAAAATTTGTCTGTTGTATTTTTATGTATTAATGACAAATATTTATTTTATGATTTTTAATATATCATCAACAATATTTGTCCCATATTTTTTATGTAAACTGCAGATATTTATTTTGTAAATACACAAATGATGATTATATTAAGAAAAGAATTATCAAAAGAAGCAAAAATATCATAGGAGTTGAAATTATTAGAGGAAAAAATACGAAGGAAAACTAAAATGTAAGAGATATTGAAAATATATAAGAGGAAATGAAAATATTAAAATGAAATCATCATAGAAATTGAGATTGTTAGGAAAATTTAAAATAAGAGAAAATGAAAACACGAGAGGGATTGAAATTGTAGGAGGAAATGAAATTATTAGAACATTGATTTTCTTTAAAGTGTACATTATAAATCAAAGATATACAATAACTTATTTATTATGAGACAGACGAACAAATACATATTACAGTTATAAAAGTTAAATAAATCAAAATACGACTACATTTATCAAAGACCACGTTAAAGTGACGTAATTATCTATGGGATGTACATGACATGAAATCATACTTTCAATAAAATAAAAATGAAAAATAAAAAGTGATATGACTTATAGCAAAAGTCACTATTAATTTACAAAGAAAAAATGGACATAAAATGGAGTATTTTGGGATTATCAATGGGAATGTTATTTTCTAGATAGATAATAAATAGATTGTAGATGGATCTTAGGCTAACTTTGTCAAATCCACATAATCTAGAATTGTACATGAAGGTAGAAATACTAGCTTACAAATTAGGCAAAGTCATCATTATTATGTTAACAAATTTGGTGTATAACAATGTTTAAATGTAAATTTAAAAATTTATTGTAAAAATAATATTATTTTTTAATTTAATAAATATGTACTTCTAATGTAAAATAATTTTATTTATAAAAGATTTATATAAAAATTAAATCAAACACAACTAATTGAAAACATAATTTAGTTTAATTTTTATAGATAAAATTATTTTATATTATGAGTACATATCAATTAAATTAAAAGATAATATTATAATTATAATATATTTTTTAATTTATGTTTAAACATCGTTTTTCTACTTGATGCGGGGCACAGAATCAATAACATATACCAAACTTGAATTGTCATCATCATTATTATAATAGGATAATAATATAACTTGCCTAATTTGTATTAAACAACAGACAAAATGCAAGGGGTTATAAACGATTAGGTTACTCCGTGAAAGCTACCATTTCCAGGTTAATTACAATCCATATTTTTACCATAAAATTAATTTCTCAGACAAAGTCCAAACACCCTTTTAAGAGTCATACAAGGTTCGAGTCGCACTAATTCGACTGCCCGTTAAAGCAAAAACTTGCCGGAAAACGCAGTCGGAGTTTTCGCCGACCGCCAGAAACATCGAACAAGTTCAGGTTTTCCTTTTTTTCTTCTCATTTTTCTCTCCTTATGCGGCGCGCGAGAGCATCGCGTCTCAGCATAGCTCCACTCCGCACCGCTATTCAGCGCTTAAGCTGCGCGAATTATAACTTATCGTTCAGTTTGATGCAAAAATTAGTGTTAATTATTCATCCATTGCAAAACCTAATTCACATTATTTTATCGCTTCAAACATTTTCCTACCGAAACCTAACATTTGTATATTTACCAAATTCACATTTGAATCATTCAATCTTGATACAATCTGTTGTAAATAAAACACAATCTCAGTAGCTTAGTGGATTCAGTAGCAATTTCAATTCACTAGAGAAAAATTACAACATTAATGAACGTAAGGAGATATGTAGCTTCTACACCTCTGATGGAAGGTGATGGAAGGCCTGTTCTGTGTCCGACACCAACACCGACACAACACCGGCCCCTTGATTAATTTCAATTAATTAATTTTCTCTAATTATCAGTTGTGCCATATCAGTGTTGTGTCTGGTGGCGGCGCCATAGATAAGGAGAACATACAAGCATATAGTTTGCCACTATAGTTGAATTTATTGTTGTGATATATTTCATTTCATACACTAGTTAAATTTGTGATAACACATTTTTCTTTTCATAAAATTTGTAACAATATTTTGGTGTGATGAGGTGTGGTGTTGTTGTGTTGTTGTTCTGTAGAATTGGGAAGACAACTAGTTTTTATGGCCATTGCATTGAAATCATCTTGCTTCTTGCAATTGAACAAACCCGATAGTGGTTTCCGGGTCAGTTTTTACTCTAAGAAACCTATAATTATCTCAGTAAAAAGATATACTCCGGTGGCTGCTACTGCTATCAGGACTATGGAAACAGTTGGGCTCTCTGAAACATTCGACAGGCTGAAGAAACAAGGAAAAGTGAGTGTGTTTATATATTATTATTTCTGTTTGTGTTCCAATTTCCATGCATGTCACATTTTTTGCCTTCAACTTGAATAATATTGTACAGTACTTGTTCTTTTAATTATTCAATTTTCAATGCTTTTTCCGAATGAATAACTTTTCTTTGCTTGGTTATAATGGATTAGTAACTATGATTATATATACTTTGTATATGCCAACTTAATTTGTTGCAATGTGATGAATGAATCGGAAATCGGAATACTATTGTTGACATGAAATGATTATTTTCTAAGAAGCATATTTATCTTGTCAAGGTGGCTTTTATCCCATACATCACAGCTGGTGATCCCGACCTTTCGACCACAGCAGAAGCACTGAAAGTGCTTGATTCATGTGGATCTGACATTATTGAGTTGGGTGTTCCATACTCTGATCCTTTGGCAGATGGTCCTGTTATCCAGGTTCAATTCTTTCTTCTTTTCTAGTGATATTTAGCACTATCTGATTGATTTTCAAACTGATGTGTCTTTCTGTTCAGGCTGCTGCTACACGATCTTTAGCTAGAGGGACCAATTTTGATTCAATTATTTCTATGTTGAAGGAGGTAAAATTATGAGACTATTTGCCACTTATTAATTATTCCTGCCATAAACTACCAGGTCTGCTGTAACAATTGATTTTCATTCACAAATCTTTTATTATCCTTTGTCTCATTTTCTTTAGTATTTGGCAAATTAGTTGCCCAAATATCAAATTTTGCTAATTTGTTACGAAGATTGAACCACTAATGTCTATCCTCCACCCTTGTTCTTGAAGTTGAAGGAGACACTTTTTAAGCCCTCGTCCTTATAATTATCATAGGAAATAATGATTTGAACAAACCCTACTTTTGTGAGCAGTGATGCACTTGTGACTCAAACAAATATAAGTTTGTAGATAGTTTATATCTGATGCTTATTGTTCACAATGCGGGGCAGATTGCAAATTTTTTTAAGTTTTAATGATATTTTCTTGTCTCAATGTCATCTGTTCATTTCATGAAACTATGATGTATTTCACCATTTTGAACCTTTGACAGGATATTTTTGTGTGCACCGTTATATAGTTTAAACGACTATTCTAACTAGGAGGAGTTCAGAAACCTTCTCTTATTGCTGTATGAAATGTATGTTCCCTTGGATTCATGATTCATAGACAGGTTATCATTCTCAATAATGGTTAATTTGGCAGGTTGTCCCTCAATTATCTACTCCAATTGCACTGTTTACTTATTACAACCCAATACTGAAGCGTGGTACAGGGAGATTTATGTCCACAATAAGAGACACTGGCGTTCATGGTGAGACTCGACTGAAGTAATGGTTTGACAAATAGCATACTTTATTAAAATTATATTTGCTTCATTACTCTTGGTCTCTTTTCTAAACATGTTTTATGATAAATGTTAGAATATCTTAGTTTATCTTTTAGGATTAGTTGTCAATAATATCATATTTTATGAATAGGGATAGAATACTTTGTATTTATCTTATTATATTGCTTTTAAGCCTATATAAAGAGTCTCTTTTGTATAGTTGAAACACACGGTTTCATCATATTCCTTTCTATTTTCCTCTCATTCAACAATAAACAATGTCATCAAATGTATTGGCAGGATTTGGAAACTGTTCCAAATTCTTATGCCACGCGGTATACTTACAGTCAATTTTTTAGGTTTGGCTATGGTTTCTATGTTGGCCGAGTCCAGATAGAAATTGCTAATGAAATGAAAACTTATTTGTGTTATTTTCCCTTTTTCTTCCTGTTTGGTAGTCTGAATAATATTATTTTCATTAATGTATGTATGCAGGACTTGTAGTCCCCGATGTTCCTCTGGAGGAGACAGAAACTTTAAGGGCAGAAGCTAAGAAGAATGGAATTGAACTGGTTTGCCTACCTTTAAAATTTTCTTTTACTTTGTTTCTGGATTTCAAATGGATATCCTTATATTTTTTTTTTTGTAGTTATAGAGTAGTGGTAAACTTCATTTTATTTGTTTACAATATGAATTTATAAATGTGAAATCCAGAAGTTACTAAACATAACAACGGAGACATGGTTTCTGTCAAAAAGAAAATCAAAGGAGGCATGGTGGTGATTGGACCATTGAAGTTTTGTTTTGAAACATAATTGTATTCTCTTGTGTTATTCTTTTTGCAATACTGTATATATTTGATGCTGGTATATTTTGTTACATGTTCTTTTTGGTGTGTGGCTAATCTATATACATATAGCTATAGTTAGTTGATTTGGTAAGTTCGTTTCTTTGATGTCATCAAGGTACTCCTCACAACGCCCACCACTCCGACAAAGCGGATGAAAGCCATTGTTGATGCTGCAGATGGATTTGTGTATCTTGTAAGAACTTTTGTCAATCATGCTATCTTCTTTATTTGGCGTCTTTTTCTCCGTCGTTATTTCCTGCAATCAAGATATGATTACTAAAATTAAAGTCAAAAGGTTTTCCCAGCAAAAGCTGTGAGGACAGACATTTTTATGAAGGTTCCTTTTTGTAGTATTTACTAGGCTGGAATTGGACAATATTTTATGGGGTAGCCAGTCATGGAAATGGACTGACGATTTTCATACTTCTGTATTATCTAAATACTAAATAGTTTAGGTTTTTTTAAGTAATTCATTATAAAGTTGTTCAACTTTGGTTATTTTACTGACTGTTGAAGTCTTCAAAAATGTATTTTTAAAGTTTTTTTATGCTAGATCGAGATTTATTTTCAAACAAATCATTTAGCTCACGTGTCAAATTGGGCTAGGAAGTGTACATTGATAACAAGTCACCTTATTGCCAAGTTTTGAGAGATAGGATACAATGAAAACCAAAAATCTCTTGCATAACTTTCTCAGATCAATATACACCGCTGATAAATGTCGTTAACCATTTGTTGATTAAAATTTCTAGGTGAGCTCTGTGGGGGTCACTGGAGCCCGAGCATCAGTTAGTGGTAAAGTTCAGGCCCTTCTGCAGGAAATCAAAGAGGTTTGTCTCTGTTCATTCTGAAAAGGGATTTGGATTGACTGCTACCAAAATATGATGCATTTCCTGTAGTCATTAGATGAAGATTAAATGGTTCAAATTCTGAACTTATTTTTTAAATCCAATTCGCCAAAGTTAAAATACTCATTTGATCGTAATCCAATAGATCTGAATCTCATGACAGTAGATTGCAGGGAACCAAATCGAGTTCAAATTTGCTTTCCCTTTTTTTCCATCCCCTCCTGTGTCCGCCGCCCCATTCTTTATTGTTTCAATAGTTGATACTATGATTGATACAATATTCTAACATAGAACTTAGTGAATCTTAATATTGATGGTCCATTGAATTCTTCTTTTCCTTTCTTTTTTAAATTAAGGCAACAACTAAGCCTGTTGCAGTTGGTTTTGGGATATCAACACCTGAGCAAGTGAAGCAGGTACGTACTTTGTCCATAGTATAATAGTAGTATGCTTCAACTTCTATTTGGTTAAATAATCAATCAATCAAATAATTTGTTGCAGGTAGCAGGATGGGGAGCTGATGGTGTTATTGTTGGCAGTGCTATGGTGAAGGTGCTTGGTGATGCCAAATCTCCTCAAGAGGGATTGAAAGAACTGGAACATTTCACCCGCTCCTTAAAGTCTGCGCTTGATTGAAATCATGTCTGGAATAGCACAAACTTCTAGTAGTTGTTGTCTTCATAGTTAAGGATTGAATAAGGATCTGTTAATTTTTGTATGCAATCGTGATATAAAGTGGTCCAGTTTTTGTTCGTTTTCAATTAAGACAGAATATTTTTATGGTCGATTCATCTCCTTTCTCTGCTGAGCTGTGCCAACTGGTTCCCATAATCATTTCAAAATTTCATATACTTCCGATGCTTGCCTGTTGTTTTAAGATTCTTTTTTTCAAAAGCTCTAAAATAAATTTATACAAAATTTAACTTGTATATTATTAATAGATAATATAGATAGTTCTAATTTTTTTAATAGCTAATAGATAATTTTTTCCAAATGTTGTGAAGGAATTGTTATGGATATTAATAGTAGTGATCAATAAAACAAGTTGACACAAGAAAGCAATAACCAACAAAACTTGAAAGTTAACCAATAAAATCAGCAACAATAAAAAAAAGAAAGAATAAGATAATACCAAGAATTACGTGGTTCACTATTAAAGACCTAGTCTATGGGAAAAGCGCAGAACAATTCACTATAACAATACATATTAATTTTACTGCCATAGAGTTTTCCTTTGGCTTCTTACAACACCCCTGCAGAGCAAATGTTACGAGAATAACCAAATTGCTAATAGGCCGTAAAAGACATTAACAGAAAAACATGCAAAGCACCCTTGTTGGTGTTTATTTGTTGTCTTCTTTAAGGGCTTCCTCTACACATTCTTATGACTCTTGTTGCTCTGACAAGGTGATTCAATCGCTCTCCTCGATAGAATTTCTGATTCGACCTGCGAAGGGTGGAGGTTGTCTCATGTTCGTGCTTCTCAAGGTGGTTCATACTTTTGTTAGTCTGATCATTATATTTTAACAGTGATGACTATTGTTACTTACTGCAACTATATTGAGGTGTACAAGTTCAATTAAGATTTATCACAGACTAACTTAAATATTCAAATAATTGACCATCATTACACCTCATTCCATTTTATTCCATTTGATACCACATGTCCACAAACTCAAACATGAAGTTCAAACTCATACTCAACCACTTATTATATGTTTGATTTCACGGTGAAACCGATAATTTCACATCGAATAATTTGTAGTTTTTGCAAATTTACCGTATCTCGCCTAATTTTGACATTCCCGCGGTAAAACCAAACAAAGAAGTAAACGTTTTTAACGGCAACACAACATGCTCTTCGTCGCCACAAATTCTGTTAAATCTAAATGATTCATGCCACTTTATCTTGATCTGGATAGTGCTTCATTTGTCTTAAGCCACGTGGCAGAATGAGATGAACTACGATAAATGTTTGAAAAGGAGACAAAAAAGATATTTAGCAAAACGTGAGGAGTTCCTTATAGGAATAAGAAGAAAACGTTGCAATGCCAAAACAAAACAAAACAGAAGCCACTCACTTTGTTTGGCATACGGGTCAACTTGGATCGGACTAGATTCTTGAATCTTTCTTTATCTAATCATCAATAAGTTTATTGGTTTTTCAAAATTATATTTTTACGTGTTCAATGAAATTGCCTCAGAAAAAATCATTTAATTAAATAATGTTAAAGCAAACACACAAAAACTGATGAGAAATAAATTTAAAGTGAACATAGTTTTTGGTTGGAGAAAATATACAGAGAAGGAGATGGGTGAAGATATTATTTTAGGTAAATTTATATTGTGTGATTAGTTATATGTGTTTAAAGAAATCTTAAGCAATATGTTTGACTCGAACTCCAATGGTTAAACTACCGGTAGAAAGATGGGGTTTGTATCTTGCATATTTTGGACTCAAGTCTACTTGATCCCCTTAGAGGGGATAAACTTAAATCTCTTTCAAATTTAAGGTTTTAAAAGAAAGAAAAAATTAAATCAACAAAGAGTTTTTGGAAGGAGAGTAGAGACAATTATTCGTATCAATTTTTATGATTTTACAGTATTTTGTATATTAAAAATATATTAATTATAAATATTCTTTTATTATTTTCTACAAAATCAATTTATGTAAAAATGTAAAAAATGTATCTCTATTTTTCTATTTTCTACTCCAAAGTTTTCAATTTCCCTCCCCTCCAAACCTAAAGTATTTTCTACATTGAATTCAGTATATATATTTGTACAATTTTAAATATTTTATTTAAATAAAAGTAATACATTCAACTCTTTAAAATTTCAAATTTTAATGTTTTTCGCACAATACTATATTTTTAATTCTTAGTTTTTAGTTAGCATGACTCTTAATCTTATTTAATTTTATGTCCACAACGAAGTATTATAGATTATAGATAGTATCACTAAATATAACAGTAAAAAAAGTGAAAAATATAATCTAAAAAGTTTTTTTTTTAAAAAAAAAATGAAAAAGTGATAACTTTGATTTTTTTAGTTGATGTTAACTTAATTTGTGCAAATTTAATTAATGATTCAGATTAACTCTCCTCGTATTTTTATTATAGAATTATTTTATTTGATATATTTTCTATATATATATATTTATATAATGTTTATGGTTATAATAGATTGCAGAGTACATTTTGTAACATGGATTTATTTTATTTTATTTTTAGAGAAAAGTATTTTCTATGATTGCGGATATTGAATGTTTTGAAATAATGAGATTGATTTAAGAAAGTTAAGTTGAAGAGACATATGTTTTTTGTAGTCACCGGCCAATTTTGTAACATGCATTTGAAAACGATTTCGATAATTATTTAATAATTAATGAAGAAAAAAAACGATAGAAAAACAATTAAATGAGGTATTTTGTGTATATAAAAGAAGTAGTAAAAAGAGTCACGGTCTCTCATCTGAGCACCACCAAACACTAAAAGCTGATCCAAACTGCACTTTATAGTCACCTGGTTCTTTCCGCACACTTCCAACTTCCAACAACAACAACGCTTCCTTCGATTCGATTCAATTCAATTCAATGGCGGTAACTTCAACATCACTCGCTTCTCAACTCTCCATCGGTCTCCGCCGCTCCTCCACTAAGTTCGATTCTTTCACTTCTCAATCTCTCCCTCTTACCAACAACACTTTCTTCGATCCAAATCTTCGCTTATCTCTCTCTTCCACCAAACCCTCCCGTACCGTTATCGCCATGGCTGGCTCTGGCAAGGTACTTCTCCTCCTCCTCCTCCTCCTCCTTCTTCTTCTTTTCATTTCAATTTATTTATTTATTATTTCTTCGGTAATTTTGTGTTCCTCATTTCATATCAGAATTGTATACATTTCAGTTTGCTACTTGAAAATTATATATTGACATTTTCCTTCTTTTGTTTTGTGATTCCAGTTCTTTGTTGGTGGCAATTGGAAGTGTGTAAGTAGTTTTGTCACTTAGTTCTTTATTTTTCCACTACTTGTGAGGTTTATATTTGATTTTATTGTATTAGATTGCAATGTCTCCTTTAGTTTTTTTATTGAAATACGTACTGTTTCCGTATCAGTAAGCATTGTTGTTTTTATGAAACTAATTGTCTTTTTCTATGATATCCTTGACTGTTTATTACTTCATTGCACTTATTTCTCTTTTTGCAATACATAGGTAAGGGTATTATTGATAAAACAATGCTTAATGTTGTTGTATTAAATTTTGACAACCACGAATAAATAGGAACACAATTTTTCTTAAAAAATTACAGCTAAAAAGGAATGGATGGAATAATAAACTTATATTTCTAGAGTTTTCATCTGGGTTAATTCATCCCACTTTGTTACACATGGCTTGTTTGTGACATATCTCTTATTGCTAATTTAGAGCTTGCTTCTACCCTTTATTAAGACCTTCTCTTCCTTTTTTTTCCTTCTAACTATTGTGTCATGTCTCCTTGTCATTCCGTTTGCCATAGTTTGTTCTTACTAGACAAGTTATTCTCTATATCTCTGAATCAAAATAACTTTATTTCCCTTTGATCACAATGCAAAGCAAACCTGGATGATAAACCCCAGTTTTTTTCACTGTTTCTTAATATTTTTAAGAGACAAAGCTTCATGTCACAAGATAACTGTCTGTATGATGGATTTCCTTCACGGTTCATTGATTATCCTATCAGTTAGCTTGTTTAAATTAACAAAATTATTGTCGTCTCTTTCTGTCTTACTAGGTTTTTTTTACATAGGCACTTCCTTTTTGTGTTGGTATGTTCAGCAGTTTTTGTTCTTTTATATTATGCACTGAAGATTAAACAGCTTCTAATACAGATGAAGTAATTGGTTTTCACGGTTCTATCAATTCCCTGTTCAGTTAGCAACAGTGTTACATGCAATATTATTTTCTTCTTTAAAACTCTCTAAAATTTAGTTTTATTACTTTTGTTGTTATCTCTAGAATGGAACAAAAGACTCCATCAGTAAGCTTCTCTCTGACTTGAACAGTGCACAATTGGAGCCTGATGTTGGTAAGATATATCCAATTTTCTACCTTGTGTGTTTTTAGTTACAAGCTGTAGAAGACAACAACAAAATTTATAATGCTTCTTCTCAACTCATTAAATAAAATATACTGCTGAGATTGGAAATATTTTTTTTTTCTTTTTACTAATATATTTGGCATTGCAAAATGCTGATGAAATGTATTACAAATTCCAAATGGTTTATTACCCAGTTTGATGGTAAAAAAATATTCAATTCATTAAATTAACCTAGGTTTCTAATGGGCCAGTGGCCGCTCACTCCACTACAAAAAAATAGGATTGAAAGTGCAAGGAGCTCCCTTAGGATCCAACTATGGATTATGTGCAGAGAACTCCCTGTGCTTTCAACATGACTCATTGAACTTACCAGACCATCCATTTGCTCTCCCTTTGGGTTTTTTGTACATGCACAATGGGGTCAATATGCTATAATGTGCATTTTCTGGTTAGGTAAAGGAGTTGTATTGATGATCCACAATTGAGAGGCTTCCTTATATTTTGTCTCAAAGTTATTATTTATTTAAGTCAAACTAATTGTCATTTTACAACTGTCCATGAGAGGATTTGAACTCAAACTCTCTATCTCTTGAGGTTACTGGGTCAAACTCTTAATATTGAGCTGACAAATCATGGACTATATTGTCCCAAAAAAGTACAACATTATGCGTAACATTAAGTGTGTGGTTTATGTTAGAATAGTTTTTTCTCAATTACCTGTTTAATCTATTTGTACTTGTTATTTGGTTTTCATAAGCTTTTCCATTTTGTGGGAAGTACAGATGTAGTTGTTGCACCTCCCTTTGTGTACATCGATCAGGTGAAAAGCTCAATTACAGATAGGATTGAAATATCTGCCCAGAATTCTTGGGTGGGAAAAGGTGGTGCTTTCACCGGAGAAATCAGGTTAGATTTCTCTTTCCTGCAAAACAATATTGATTTTGTTTCATTTTTTTGTGCACAACGTTAGGCCTGTTGGGTGATTATAGATACCCTTTTCTATTTTCACTAACGCCCTTCTGCTGTTTTTGATGTTTAAACAGTTTATTGTATTATTTTTGGTGTTCTTCTAATATGCTGCAATTTAACAAGTATACTCAGCCACTTAATAAATATCATCCGACTCTTGCAGTGTGGAACAACTGAAAGACCTTGGATGCAAGTGGGTTATTCTTGGACATTCTGAGCGAAGGCATGTTATTGGAGAAAAAGATGAGGTAAAACTCCAGTTAGAAATCATTTCCAGTGGCTTTTCTAGAATGTGATCAATATATTGTAAGGGATGCATGATATTCGATGTTGGCTGAAACTTGTCAACTCCAGTTTATAGGAAAGAAAGCGGCTTATGCTTTGAGCGAGGGTCTTGGAGTGATTGCATGCATTGGGGAATTGTTAGAAGAGAGGGAAGCTGGGAAAACTTTTGATGTCTGTTTCCAGCAATTGAAGGCTTATGCAGGTGAAAGCTATGTTTCTTCATGAACAATTTTCTTTGCTGATTGCTTCCATAACATCCATTATAATGTATATCTATTATGTACAGATGCGGTGCCTAGTTGGGATAATATTGTTATTGCATATGAACCTGTATGGGCCATTGGAACTGGCAAAGTAGCTTCTCCCGAGCAAGCTCAGGAAGTACATGTGGCTCTCCGCGATTGGCTTAAGAACAATGTCTCGGCTGAAGTCGCATCTAAAACACGAATAATTTATGGAGGTAAATCTTTTATTTTAATTTTAGTTGTATTTACTCTTGTGATGAAAATTTAAGATGGTGTATAAATTTGCATGGTTTTACATTTTATTCAATGTCATGAAATCTCGTGCTGAGAAAACAACTTCTTTGCCATTGCTCCCATTATTTTTCTGTCAATCCATTCCTAAGATGCGTTATTTATGTACCAAGTGAGTTCATTCTTCATTCTGCTAGGTTCATTTATGGAGCATGAATGTAATGGAACAATAAATTAACCAAAGGAAAAGTGTATCATTTCTATCAATGAACTGCCTGGCATTTGTTGATAGGCTATATACTTGATAGCTTTAAACTTGTACATGTATAAATCTTACATTGATATTAAGATTAGCCTTGACCTTGTCGATTGCAGAAAGTTTATTTAAATTGAGTATATTTGCAACTGAGTGAATATAGTTTCTTTTGAATTTTTTAATATTAATTTTTTCCATCACAGCAGTGTGCAAATTTAATATATTAACATAACAATAACATGTTTTTAGGATCTGTAAATGGGGGCAACAGTGCTGAGCTTGCAAAGAAAGAAGACATTGATGGATTTCTTGTTGGAGGTGCTTCATTAAAGGTACATGGTTTCTTCAAAATTTCTTTGACCTTAGTGGCCATACCGTGAATGTATCACTTACAAGTTGATCTTGTTGAGATGCAGGGTCCTGAGTTTGCCACCATTGTCAATTCAGTCACATCCAAGAAAGTCGCGGCTTGATTACTGATTGTGGTTTTTGCAATATGAGAGCATTAACGAATGTGACAGTAATGACATTATGTGTACTATTATAACAGTGTGGTCTTGATTGACCCTATTATCATTTTCTTTGCATTCAATAGGAGAAGTATTCTCAGTTTTCTAAAGTACCTGTGTTTTATGGTTAGCAATTAGTGATACAAAAAATGTTAAAGGTAATAAATGTTTATGAATTATTGTTGTTTTTCATAATTTCCATCAATATTAAGAAATATTGGTTTTATGTTTGCCCTCTATTGGCATCATGCATTATCAATAAACTCGACATTCTATGTTCCTAATCAACCAAAAGATGGAAAGAAAAGGGCCTGAAAACCCAATAAAATAATGGTTTGATTTGTTTGGTCATCAATCCCCAATGTCACTAGCAACTAAGCACGATGGGTAACAACAGTAAGCAAACTGCAGGCCTCAGCTCTAATTTCAGGTCAGTTACATTCAAGACGTCTATCTAAATATAATTTCTCATTTTTCTTAATAGGTTGTTTTTTTGTTGTGTATTCTAATATCTAGAAAAATTATTGCAACATGACTCACCATGTTTCCGATATGAAACTTATTTATAAATGTGAAAAGACATCACTAATGACCTAAAACAAAATTAAGAAATCACTAATTGACATATATTAAATAATTTGGCTATCAACTAATTTAGTTTATACAACTTATCTTTTGCAAATTTAAAATTATGATGAGTTTTAAGGGCCTGATTGCATGAGTAAGCCCATTTAAGGGTCATTTGCCTGATCACTTGGGAACTTTTAGGTTTTGCCAGCGAGGGCCAGCTTTTGGGCTTCTGCCCTGTCTTTCTTGTGTCGGTCATAAAAAAGTGATTGCTTCTCCAGCTCTAATATTTGCTTCTTTTTTTTTTTGACTTTTTATCTGATCTTAATTTTCCATAGTGTATTAGAGGCATGTGGACAAACACAGGGAACAAATGAGCAATCATCATCAAAATATATTTGTTCCCCCAAAATAGTTGTAAGGTACTTCATATAGTTTTTAAATAGATTCATTCTATTTTTTATTAGTTTAAGTGGCTAGAATAACTGTATTTACACTTTACAAAAAAAAGAACCCAAAGGCAAATCTCAATTTATAAAAAAATCATTAACTTTGTACTATTTAAAAAGTTAGGACATTATACAATGAAAAGGTGATAGAACAGAATAAAAAAGGCTCGATCACTGCATGCATCACATTATACAATGAACCGGAAATCACGAACACACCGCCTCATAGTTATTGGTATTGGCATGTGCTTTCTATATTAAATTATTTATTTAGTCGCTTGTTAACCATGCATATGAAAAAGCACGAGAATTAGGGGATCCTCTAAGTTAGCGATGCTGTCTCGTTCATATGCAACAGAGCTTAAGACAGAATTGCACCGAATCGGCGCATGATTGTCATTAATATTTTTTTTTTGAATCATTGTCATTGATTAATGTATGTACAAAATATTAGTAATTTTGATAAACTTTGCACATGATATTGGTATGTGATATGAAATTATTTATTGTAAATATGTGATAGCATAGGAGAGGTTGCTGCTATTAGCTGTATTAATACAATGTAATTCCTCTTCCTCCACTCATTACTTTAAATTATGTCGACTCTAAACTTTTTTCTCTAGGCTTAACTATTTCTTAATAATGTATTGGTAATCACATTCACTAACTATATATACCCACAGAAAACTAATAATAATGCTACCTAACTCCTTATTCTCTTGTTGCTTTTGGGACTATATTTTCAATGTTTCATAGCCGCTGCTTGATAGGCATCACGAAGAACCTAACCTATAGTTAATAAATGTATAATTTGTTTACGGAAACTCTTCATAAATCATAATCAAATCGAAATGTAATAAGGCCTCAAAAGAATGGGTCTGTGTAACGTTACAAGTTAGCATATCTTACTGGAAAGAACCTTTCGTGCATAACAAGGCTCCCTAGATTTGCCATGTTTCTTGCCGTTTTAATTTTTTCTTTCTTTCTTGGGTTGCATTTCTGGCTCGAGATTTGAAGGCATAATAAGCAAGCGAAAAAGATCATATATCTTGTGAGCTCTATCTATGATGATCGACTACTCTCTCTTTCTCTTCTGTGTACCATTCATAAAAAGAACGAATCAACAATAAGACATTCAACATAAAATTGATGTTTCCAATAATGTAGAAAGAAGAATGAATTTATTGAACAAGCGAGAAATAACGTTCTAATATCATAATAAAATATTGATATTACATAAGGAAGAGAAAAGTATAAATAAATTTGTATTGGAAAAATAAAAAATATTGTTAATTATAATCGGTGTAAGATACTGTTTAAATGTAGATTTCAAAATAACTATTACAATCAACTTGCAACTAATCTAACTAATTTACAATTAAGTTAACTAATTTGTAATTGATTTAACAACCTATTCTGATGGATGGGCGTGATAATATTTTTGAAAAAATGGGTAGGCAACTTTCTACTCCAAGTTTTCCACACATATCCAAAAAAACATACTATATGGAGGGACAAAATAATAAATAATCGTACTAAAAAAACTCGAAATAACAACACAAATTAGAGGCAAAATATATTTGTTTGGTCATTAATTTTGTCGTCATAACACTCAGCAACGATATTAATATAAATGGATTTTTCATTTATATCTCTTTTTTTTTTTTTACTATTTCAAAAAAAATTAACTAATGTAAATTATTTGATTATAATTACAAAATCCTTAAATACTTTTTAGGATGTACCTTGTTTTTGTTTATATAATCAAATTCGTTAAATACTCTTTAAGATGTACCTTGTTAATTTACACGTACTAAAATTTTTGTAAGCATATAGATAACAACTCCACTCATTTTTTAATTGTTATATATTATAACTATATCTGTTAAATACACTTTACATAGAACTTACTAAAAAAAATAAGTGAATATATATATAATTAGAGTTATATACTATAAGATAAGAAGGGAGAGGGGTCAAGGCCACTCTTTCCCCACCCCCTTCGTCCATCCCTGACACCACATATAACGTTGAAATTCTGTTTATAATATATATAATTTTAAAATAGCAATACTTCTGAGAGATATGAAATGTTAAAAGATGTTCTCGATAAAAAGTAGACTTAGTCTATGACGTAGGAGAATTTTTAAAAACATATTTAATTTTTTTTAACAATTATATTAATAAAGTAAAATTAAATAATTTAATGTATTCTTTAATTAGTTTAAAATAATGTTTGAGTTTAATTAATCTCTTAGTTATCAAACTAATGTACTTGTTAAATTATTAAAGATTATAAACTTTTTTAATAGTTATTTTTTTTTTATCAATTAATATGAGTTGTTCAATAAATAAAAACACTTTAGACAAAAAAAACACAAGATAAAATTTATGTTACATGCGTTAAAATTATATAAAAAATATTTATGAGTCATTTTTTCTTTTCTCTAGTGTATGAAAGTAAATTAAAAAATTTTATTATGTAAACTATTATTGATCGATAGACTTGATGTAAATGTGCAATTATTCTAAAGAGTATTTGTCGGTTAGTCGGTTTGTATCTAATATATATAAACTGATGACACTTTAAAATTTATTTGTGCAGCTTTTATCATCATTAATTATGTCTTCTTCTTATTCAATATTTACAACATACCCATAAATATTTAATATATCGTAATTTAATAGAATGTGTAAGTATTTGAATGGAGAATGAATGTGATGATTTTAGTTCAGAAATCTAGTTTTTATATAGATCTCTAAACTAAGTTTTTGGGTGCCACTACCTTGATGATAATTCTAGTACATAATGCCTATAATAATTTTATAAGATTTTATAAAAATTGAGAAGCAAAATATCTGATGTATAAAGACCGAGGTAGTATGATGAAGAGAAGCAGAAGCTATCTTGCCAAAATGCTTAATAACGGGGATGTGGACCACTGCTCCATTACCCTAATGAATAATGTGGCCGGCACATAATAATATGGCAAGGCCCATTTTGTTTGGAAATTAGTCTTCTTTCTTTTTCTTTCACGTGCCGTGTAGTTGTAACTTCATACAAAATCACCTAAATCGTATATTATCTTTTTTTTCTTAAACTAATAATAATAATTAGTCTATACGTTTGTTTTTCTTCCTTCACTCCAATTTAAACTCAAATTCTCCGCTTATTTAACCTTCGATAAAACTAGTTGAGCTACACACTCAGTCTTACTATAGATCCCAATTTGATAATGACCATTGGGAGGGGGAAAAAACTTTACCATCAATCACTACTCTACTAATTTTGTATTTATTTATTCTGCCACATAAAAACACCGTTTAGTAGATGGAATCAAAGTTATCACAATAAAATGATTTAACAATAATACAAAGTATAAAAATAAATTAATAAATATTGATATTATTATATTACATAATATATTATAAATTTAAAATAAAAATCTCGCAACTGAATATTAATTTTTTTTATCATTTTATTACGATATTTAATTTATTGATTTATATATGATCATTTGAGTAATTCAAATTTCAATTCAAATGGATTAGAGTAGTTGAATCATGACCTAAAGGTTTAGTGGTTCAAAGATAAAATATAAAAATTATATGAATTAATTCTAAAACCAATAACAGAATGTAAGTATGTATTCAACGAGAAGAGAGGCATAGGGGATTTGTAGTTCTCTATCACCGCCCAACATTCATTATCGCCCCCGCATTATTAACTTTCTAAAACAGCAGGTCCATGTTTTACTTCTCTATGTGGGACCCATAAAGTGGCATATAGGGCTAAAAACATAAACGTTTAGATTAATTGTAACATTTTTTAGGGAAATAATGTTAGTAATAATAATAGAAAGAGAAAGATGCAAGAAAAAGAAAAGCAAAGAAGTTGAATCATACAACCAACCAGACCCAAAATAATAACATTAATTCATTGGTGGACCCGCTGACATAGAACCGAACCACCTAGACAATGCATGTACAAAATAATTTAACCAAAGGATAATAATTTAACGATCACCAACCGTACAATCAAAGATCAACGGGCACCATTTCAGCACAAAAGAAGAAACAACCCTCAATAGTGGAAGAAAAAGAAGTACACAAAGGAAAGAAAAAACATGCACAAAAGAAGAAATCAGAGAAATTCAATAAAATACACAATTTCATTTCCCATCTAGTAGTCAGTGGTAGGGAGTTGCTCGTGGGTGTGGCTAATGAAGACGACCTCGTAGATAACCCCAGCAAGCCCACCACCGATAAGTGGGCCAGCCCAGTAGATCCAGTGGTTGGACCAGCTCCAGCTTACAACAGCTGGGCCAAATGACACGGCTGGGTTCATGGATGCTCCGGTGAAGGCTCCTCCAACCAAAATGTTAGCACCAACAATGAAACCAATTGCAATTGGTGCAATAATTCCAATATTACCCTTCTTTGGGTCAACGGCAGTAGCATACACGGTGTACACCAAACCGAAGGTCATCACGATCTCCAACACCAAAGCGGGACCCACTCCAACTCCAGCTGAGAGTGAGAATGCTGGAACAGACTGCGATGCACCGTAACAAAACTCTCAGTTCGTTATTTAACCAAAATTATATTATTATAAAAATTAAAATAATATTTCATAAGAGTAAGACAATCAATTAAAGTTCGAAGTTATAAACAATTGGAAAATAACCATATAATGATTTTAGAGTCAACGGATAGGGTAGATCAGTATTTAATATTTAAAAATTCAATACAACATTAGATTATGTATTTCAAATAAATGATAATTTTCGTGAAAAAGTGATTTAAATGAAAATAATTTAGTAAGTATGGGTGGATAGAACCAATTAAGAAAGTGGCTCAGGGTTAAAAATAAAACATAATGATCTTATATAGAGTGTCTTACCAATCCAGTAGCGAAGACGAGGAGCAAGGAAGCGACGATGGATCCGAGGAGTTGAGCGATAATGTAAACGATACCACGGAGGAGGGTGATGTTACCACCAACAAAGGCACCGAAAGTGACGGCGGGGTTAACATGACCACCGGAGATATTGGCACCTACGGAAACAGCAACAAAGAGAGCAAACGCATGAGCGATTGCGGCGGAGATGAGGCCGGAGGGAGTAGCAGCACCGTCGCTGGTTAGCTTGTTGTAAGCGATGCTTGAACCGGAGCCGGCGAAGACGAAGATGAAGGTTGAGATAAACTCAGCCAGACCAGCTTTCAAGGTGTCTGGGTGAGTTGCCTCTTGTGGATTTCCGATGGCAATATTTCTGATCGGCATGTTTGAATTGCGTTTTATCACTCTCTCAGTTACTGAAAGCGCTTTCTTTCTTTGTTTCGCTTCTTCTTGTTTTCGCTTCCTTCGCTTGTGTGTTCTTATATGGAGAACGACCGGCCTATACTTCCACGGGCTGTAACCGGTTACCGGTTAAAATATTTCGATATTAGAAATTCGTTTAGAATAGTTCCAAAACTGCGAGGAATCAAAATTTTAAAAAATACCAAGCCAGAAAATAAACAAATCGAATTTGGTGACAGCCTGTCAATGTTCTTCATTTCTATTTTTTTATTTTATTTTTTATAAAAAAAATATTTGTTTTTAATTTTGAATTGGCCTAATTATAGGATTTGTACTCAATATATACTATTTCAAGAAATTCTTTATACCTACTATTTCACGAAATTCATTTCTTATCTTAAAAATCAACAATTTTAATTATTTTTATAATTTTTTAAATAAAAAATAATGATAAAATATATTTTAAATATCGTATATATGATGTAATAATATATAATTATTAATATTTATAAAATTAAAATAAAATATAATAAAAATATAGTTTTTAATTTTTTTTATATTTTTAATTTAATTAATAATATATAAATAATTAATGCATTTAAATAATTTTATATTATATAATTATATCACTTATAATATATTAAATTATTGTTATTTATATTTACAAACTTAAAAAAAAATTGTTAATTTTTAAGATAAAAAAATCAAATTCATTAATTAATAATAATATATAAACTAAAATTATAATTAAATATTTTAAATTTAATAATTATGTCCATTGTTTTCAAAAGAATCGTGAAACCAAAAAGAAACAAAACTAAAAGCTTCTAAGCATAATGGTCACACGCATATACGACTTGTATAAAATTTAATATTTAAAAAACATCATCATATTTTTATGTTCATTATCAATTTCAAAATCATTATATAAATGTAAAATACTGAATTTTTCTGAAATATTAACATAAAATTATTTGACATCAACAATAAAGATATTCATTAATTGTGTTGATTTTGTACTCCATCAAAACTATATATAAAATAAATAATTATTAATTAAAATTAATACATTTAATCTAAAATTTAAAATTAATATATTAAATATTAAATTTTAGTTGATGAAAGTTTCTTCTACAAATTTAAGGATAAACGAAGTATTTTGTTATAATAAATTTTGGATGTATCATCACCCAACACCACAAGTCGTTGGAGTTGCTCTCATACAGCGAAGCAATATGGGGATCCCCTTTCTTGCATTGACACGTGTCATAGATGGATAAGAGCCACGTCACGCAAATAATAAGTGGTAATTATCTCTGGCCTTTTTGGTGTGTCTAGATTGTTCGAAGAGCAATAGCACCTACTACACATTTCATTTACTTTTGTTAAGAAGAAGACGTGAATGATCATAGCATTAATGGAGTTGTTTTTTTTCTTTTTTATGAGAATTTTTAATGATTAACGATTATCTTGTGCGCATAAAATAAAATGAAGTAGCCGCTTAGCGTAGAACAACAAATTAATTATAATAACAACTCTAATGACATGATTAATCTTAATATAATGAATGAATGGGATAAGAAGATAAACGCTGTGGCCTTGTGACTCTGTCGTTGCGAGTGACCCACATGAAAAAAGCAAGTATTATTAGTAGACCACGACTGACACGTTGATGAACTGTAATTGTTCATAAATTTATTAAAAAAATAAAATTAAATGTGGCATGTAGGCATGTAGCTTTTTTCATAATATGACGTTTTTTGGTGTAAAGTTACTTTTATAGGTAAATCAAAATGTATTTAGAGAATTGAATTTGATTTCCCTCCATCACCATGGCCTTGGTTTGGATTATTTGCTAATAGCTAAGTTGGTCCCCTCAATTATTTGTAGATAGTAGTTTTTACTATGTAAACAGGTGCCCTGTGCCCCTTGAATCACGCAAATATTCTGTTTCGAGGTACCTTAATTTTGAAATTAATTCAGTTCCCCGTAGTATATAATTTCTTCACTTAAAAAATTTACTCCGTTTTTTTTTAAATTATAAATAAAGTGGTACGACTATATTATAATTTAACGATAAAGATATTTTATCAATTGATATAAGACAATTTCAATTTTTTATAATGGATAATTGTGTAATGATTTGATTTTTTTGATTTACCATATACAATTGTCTTTTATAAAAATAACAGAAAAAAAAAAAACGAGAAAGAACTCAAAAAAGTATAATACAATATTTTGATGTGTAGCATGTGTCTTAGTAGATTTAAAGGGTGGAAATTATTTATAAACTAATTTTAACCTCAATTTTTAAGTAATTTGATATTTTGTGTGTTTGAACAATGGTACTTCGGTTAGATTAAGAGGTTAAGTGGTTTAAATTCCTACATGGCACTACATGGTACACAGATATTACAACTTCAAATCACATTTTAAGGTCGATATGTATTTATAAATTGTCTTAGTCTCAATTTTTGAATAATTTGATACTTTTTGGTATACAAACAAATATATATGTATATATGGTTTTTATTTTAAGTTTTTGAAATGGAGAAATCTGCGATATTAAAAAATATGTATTGAAAGTTTCCTCACCTAACATGATAACTTTATTATTCAATCGTTTATTCAGGTTTTTTTAAGCATAAGCATATTTCCTTCAAATAAGTTCCAAAGAAAGTGATGTACTATGACTCATTATTTTGCGAAAAATAACGGATCAGTCTGACTATAAATTATACGTAACGGGTGAGAATAAGTATATCGTCTCAAATTTGTATTATTTGCATATAAGTTGTTTAACTTAGTTGTACTAATGAATATTCAATAGATTAATTAATTCAATTGTTTGTTTTGGATTAAATATTATATACATGATTTGCCAACTCAATCACAGTCACCGGTTGTTAATGATTGCATTATCATCTTTTTAAATAAGTTATCATCAGAATATTTTATAAACGATTGCAAAAGTTATAACTTATTGCGATAATGTTATTGTAACAAGGCAATATCAATTATTGTAAATTGTAAATTGTAAATGTTAAATGAACTTGAAAGATTATTTTGTTTTTATATTTGACTGGAGCACAGTCACTTACGCTAATTTTTTTAAAAAATAGTTATAACATTTTATTTTTAACTAATTATTTGATATATTTTGTTAATTTACTGCTATTACAAAATGAGGGAGATAAATTAGCAAACCTTATAATGTTACTGTTGGATTTAGTATATGATAATTGTTGGATGATAAGTATATATTCAAATTTATCCAAAAATATAAGTTGTTTTTTGAGTTGTCCGTACAAATCATTATTCTATACACATTTCAAATTAATTATAGAAAATAAATAAAAAAAATAAAAACTCACATTTTCTCGTGGGTAGAAGCTAAAATGAAGTTTTGTAAACCCTTTTCAACCACATTGAGATTTATTTTTAACTAAAACAATAATGTATAAGGAGTGTGAACACTCACAACTTCATTAATGACCTCCAAAAAATGGTAAAGGGTCGTCGCATGTGGTCTGGTGAGAAAGAGCAGTTAAGAAAAGACGAACTTTAAGTTGTCTTAAAGTTGCTTCACAATCTTCATATATATCACTCGAATTAAGTTTTTTTTCTTTAACAATTTGTATAAGGAGAGAGTGTGATGTACTGACTTTGAAATTAACTTTGATATACCGTCAATATTTCATTCAATTTTTAAATTCATATCTTAGAGGTTATATGAGATATTTCAATTATGATTCTATATTAGTCAATGTTAATTTTATTCGTTCGTTAAGAGGAATGTGACGAACATATCATCTCTTACTCTAAAAGAAAATTTTTCTAAACTGAATCTCATATTGTATTATCGTATTTCAATGAAAACATCGTTTAAGTATGATTGTTTTCCTCTTTAAATTTTACAATCATGTTGTCCATATAGACCTCCATCATTCTCATTGTTTTTTCCTTCAACCATTGATTCATGGTTATTTGGTAAGTGGCTCCAACATTTTTTAATTCGATAAGCATTACCATATAGTAGTTGTCGTCCTTGGTCATGAATGCAATCTTTTCACAATCAAAAATAAAATTTATATATTTTTAAAATAAAAAATAAAAAAATAAACAACTTTCAAAACTTATTTAAATTTAAAATTTTAGAATTTTTATTTAACTTAAAATTATTGAGATTTATTTTCTTTAGAAAAAGCAATAAAATTAAAAATAAAAATCGAAAATTAAATATTAAGGGTATCCGGTGGTATATGCCTGCTTTATAGTGCCTCTGTTCTGCAGATATTAGATGATATGATGAAAACAAATAAATATATTGAGAACCAGATGGCCCCACTCATTATCTCCAAACTCCAAACCTCGCATAATTCGTGATCTCTATCTTGCAAATGTTCTAGACAAAACAAGAGAGGAAAGTTTTATCTTTTACTCATGAACAAACCCAACATCATATTCCTTGATTTTGTCAGAGGCGCATTATTGAAATAGTTTATCAACAATGATTAGGTCTATACACGTGAATTATGAGGCTGAGATTGTTTTAGCGGTTGCAAAATACAATTAGCAGCAATTTATGTATCATTTTTCTTGAGTCAACAACATGTTAATATTATGTTTGCAGGGCCGATCTAACAATATGAAAATATAAAATGAAATTCCAAAGTTTTTTTAAAATTGATAAAGTAAAATTATATTTTTTAAATTTTATTAATTTTAAAATATAAATAATAACAAAGTAGCTAATAAAATTAATATTGTTGGGTCTACTATTTATTTAATTTAAAAGATATTGAAAAAAATATATAAGTCTTACATCAAAAAATATATCATCTTAGAGAAATTTATAAAAAGTAGTAATTCTTATTTAGTAAATTGGTTTGATAAAAATAAATTATATATATTTTTTATAAAAAGAGTAATTCTCATTTGGTATGTAACAAAATCAAAGTTTATTAATTCATGTAACGGATTCAATTATATTGAACTGTGAAGAAATATTTTTATAGAATACAAATTTTAATATAAAAAAATTTATCAAATGTGTAAAAATATTATTTGGAGTCACGTCCAATCAATTAATTATACATTTTGATGCTTTGACCACGTTACCAAACATTAATAGGTTATGAAATACCATCAGCAATTTTTGGTAACTCATTTTGTAGATAAAAAATATTTATCCACTTTACTGATAACTAGTTTCTATTGGAAATTTGTTTACCCACCCCACTAATCCAATATAATGTTGGTAATATCAAATTACCAATTATCATTGACATAATTACAAGAAAAATAATAGGAGTAGTAGCATATGATAAGGACTAAATAATATAGAAAAAAGCCACCCAGAAGGACATGAAATATTAAAAAAGGGAAAGAGGACCACAAGAACGTGACGTCCTTGCTGTGTGTTTGGACGGAGTGTGTCTTTGTTTGTGTTGATAATCAAACCGTCCAAAAAGCACAACAAAAACCATTCACATCACTCACTATCATAAACCTTTTTCTCGTTTTAAACCGAATAAATTAATGCTACAAATACTACGCTGCGGCTGCTACCATTTAAGTTTAATTAATTATACGCCATTTCATGGCCACAGAATATTGTACTTGTAATGTTCCTATAATTATTTCATATACAAAATTAAACTGAAGTTACAACTGTAGCCACACAAAAAAAAAAACTTTAAGTCACAACTCAACATTCATATGTTGGTACTTGGTACGATGATATGCAGCTAACAAATGACTTTTCTTAACATTTGAATTATGATGTATTAAAAAAAAGTTGGAATACTAATCTATTATAAATAAATAAAAAATTATAATTTAATCTATAAAAAAAGTTTTGTTATATAATTGGTGGTATTTTTTATATTAATGTTTTTTTACATGAATCTTTTTAATTTTATGTTTCAATTTTTCCAATATTTATATTTATAAGTTGATGGATTTAATCCAATTCTAAATTAAATATTTACCAATTTTTATTGACATAATTTCTCTTATATTTAAAATTGAAGTGTATAAAAGCAAAGATTAAATTATTGTGAGTAATTAAAAGTTGTGTTATTCAATTTTATAATTTATTATAAATATTAAAATACATAAATTGAATAATTAAAAATTACCATATTATATTGATGATTAGAGATACAAAAGTTTGTATAAGTTCAACATTTTTTATTTTGTAATCATATTGTTGATATTTATCTTTATTTTTTTTAATAGGATTTATTATTTGTCTAGTAAAATTATTCGCTGAATTATCAAATAGTTTTGAAATACCAACACTATATTGCTCGGAACTATATTTCGGCGGTGTCCAAAAATCTAGTCGTTCCTCTCATCTCGTTCACCCATCAAAAAATGATGATTTATGATCATACTTTTTTTATTTAAAATTACTTTTGTTTGTGTCTGTGTATTTTTTGGTGATTTGTTTTGCACAATATTACTTTATCTATCGTCTTGGTGTAGCTTCTAGAGACGAATCCAATAAATTATTAAACGGGGGCAAAAAAATATCATATATATTACTATGAAAATTTATGATGTATATTACTCTCTTCGTTGCAATGAATGACAATAATTTATTTTACATAAATAATGGAGTGATTATAAATATAATAAATATAATAATAATTTTATCGAATTAACTTTATCTAATAATAGTGTATTTACCGTTATCAAAAATATAAATTAGAAAAAATTACTTGTTAATAACGTATGTGGTATTAATATGATAATATAATCAAAAATAAAGATAATTAATATTATTTTAAAAATTTAAAATCGACACTTATTTTAAGATATTAAAATATTGTACAAATATTTTATATTTTATTAAAATTTATAATTAATTAAATAAAAAAGTATATACATATATAAATAATATTCAAGGGAGGCAGGGGTCGGGGGTGGATGCTCGCCGGTCCCTATATCCGTCTTTGGCGGCATTGTTTGATTTTTGTCTTGTTGAAGTATTCATTTTGTTTATATTGATATATTGATTTCGATACTTTATAAATTGAATGAATGATTTTAACATCATCAACGTTACAAATATTGAGACATTAGAATTGTAAACATTTTAATTTTATTATATTTGTAAGTATGTTGTTTTTATATTATATTACCTTGGATAATATGAATTTGTTTACAAATTCTTCTTTTTTAATTTTAGCGACGTTGAATTGTGTGTTTTGATTGATGTACTCTAACAAATTGAATAGATGAATGAATGTAATTTCTTAATTAAAAATAAAAATAAAAATATACATGTAAAATTATTAGATAAAGTTTCAATTTTAAATCTTGTTGAATAGAAATAAACAATTGAGAAAATAGATTAAAGTTAGGAAGTTAATCTCTCTTAAAAGCTATTGATGGTGATAGATCTTTGAAAAAAATATTCTATTAATTAAAGGGTTTTGTACATGCACCTCCTCCCCCCATTTTAACCTCCACTCTCAAATTTTTTTAAATACTATTTTGTTCTTATTTAATTTGTATAAAATAATGGAAAAATTTATCATTTCAGTTTCCCACTCACCCACTTTCTAAAATTATAGAAAAAAATTTAACTTTCGAAATGAGATATTCTAGAAATTTTCGAAACTTTTGATAAATATAAAATTTTTGAAGTGTATTTTTCCAGAAAGCTTCGAAAATTTTGATAAATTTGAGACTTCCTTCAAAAATTTCAAACCTTCGAAGTAATTGCATTTCGAAGGTTTCAGAAGTTTCGAAACTTTCAATTTTTTAAAAAAAATTAGTGAAACTTCTGAGATTAGATAACAAATTTATTACTATAAATGTATTACTATAAATTTATTATTATTTATTACTAATAAAGATGCATTTCGAAACTTTGCATGAATAACAAAGTTTCGAAACATTTCAAATCGTAAGAAAGTTTTAAAGGTTTCTGCATTTCGAAAGTTTCATGTTCATAGAAACTTTCGAAAATTTTAAAATTTTGAGGAAAAATGAACTTCGAAAGTTTCATTTTCATGGAAAATTTCAAATATTTGAAAAATTAATATTTCAAAAATTTCAAAGTTTCGAAATTATTGCATTTCGAATATTTGAAAGGTTCAAATAAGTTTCGAATATTTAAAGTTCAACAAAAATTTTGAAGGTTTTGATAAATTCTGGAAAAAAAAAACTATTTCGAAGATTTAGAATTCATCCAAAATTTTGAAATTTTGTATGAATTATGGAAAACCTTGTTTCGAATATTTCACTTTATCTAATGTTTCGAAACACGCATAGATTCCTAAAATATTTCGTTTCGAACTTTTCATGTTTAACCAAAGTTTTGAAATCGCCTGAAAATTAAAGTTTCGAAACTTTTATGTTTAACCAAAGTTTTGAAAATGTCAATAAATTTTACTTTTTATTATTTCGAATGTTTAAAATTTTCGATTCATATGATATATATTGTAATTTTTGAATGGGGTTATGTGGAATGAAGTGATAAATTTTATTGATTGTTTTATAAGTTGTAAAAAAAGACAATATAGTATTTTCCATGGGAATGGGGTTGGGAGGAATAGGCGAAGAATTCACGGTAAATTTCTCTAATTAAGGTGACCGTAATGTCAATTGGAGAGAGATACATGTAAAAAAAATACTTTGATGTTAAAGTCGACAATGGTGACAATATATTTATATAGGAAGTGGGAGATACCCCTTCATGGATTAATGTCTTTGGGCCATGTGGATAATAAGTTCACTTACTCTTTCGATTGGTAGTAGCCATGCTAATATAATCGAACCCTCTTATCTCTATTGACCCAACTATCTCTACATAATAAGTTCGGTCTAATGGATCAAATACTTAATACGGAACACAACCGTCAAACATCAAGTTTAAAAGGTGAAAATTGTTCTAAATAACTAAGCAACTAAAATACTCAGTACCGATCACGGTCCCAAACACAAGTGTAATATTAACATCAAACACTATTAAAATAATTTATGACACTTTATAAAAATAACTTATTTTACATATTTAATATGGCCAATTGGCTATGTTACCAACTTTAAGGTAATAGTTAAGAAAAAAATATAATAGAATTTTTAAATGAAATTTTGTAGTGTTTACACAGTTCAAATTTTAGTGTTTAGTGACTCCTTCCAGTAAATTTCATAAAATTTAATGATCTTCTCATTTGATAATATTTCCGGAACTTAGATGTCTAGAAGTATTCGTTTAATTATTTAATTTTCATTTTATTCTCTCTTGTTGTACCAAAAATAGAACGTGGCATTGTCGTGGAAACTGGCCACAGCATGTTCGCTTACATGCTAATACTGATTGGTCAATCCAAGTTGAGTTGAGATTGAGAAAGTGAGAAACAGCAATTACAGCTGTAATGAGTGGGCCATCACGTGACAAATAGAGATTTTGGATTGGGATATAGATAGATTATCATAACATCATATCATGTGAGAAGGTGCCGCGGGCAAGCTTTTTTAAAATACAATTAATTGGTTTGGGAAAAAATATATCATATTTTATGTCATTTTATTCTAGACATCGTAGATAGGAAGACATAAGTTGTTCACTCCAATTTTGATGAAATTATTTATTGTCTTGTTTGAAAAACAATCCTTCCACGTATATTATTCCATTTAGCTATGTTATTTTAGGCTTTTTTTGTTCAGCTTCACCGTGTTCAGCTTAAGGTTCGTATTGACTATCTCGTGTTATTTTCTTTCTATGCATTTCTTATGAAAATTAGTGTTATTTACGGCAAAAATACAAAGGAGGGGCAATCATTTGTTTTTCCATGTGCGGGGAACCAAAAGGAAAAAGGCAAAAGGAAGTGAGTAAAAGAAGAGCTAATTTTGGAGGCTTATTGTGTTTTAAATTAAAAATAATAATATCGATCAATATTGTCATAATGATGTGTATAGTTACAAATCCCATCAATTTTTATTTCGTAAATTAATTTGATTAAATAAATTTAAGTTAATATAAAATTTTATTTTTAATCTTTAACAAATTATTATCTTTTTAGTTTTTAATTTTTTTTAAATTTAAATTTTAGTCTTTATTTTACTTTTTTTAGTAAAATATTGATATTTTAACTGTTAAAACCTAAAATTTTATAAAAACTAAAAATTTATTTAATCTTTAATTTGAAGAGAAATAGACCAATATACTTTACACTACAAATATAAAATCAATTAAAGTTGTGTTGTATTCAGAGTGAATTTTGTACAGTTCGTTGTTTGTTATAATATTTTAAATAAAATGAGATTCTGAAAAAAAAACTAAAAATTACTTAAGTGATTAGTTATATATATTTAATTGTTTATTTTTAAAAAATATTTTACATAATTGATATTAAGAAAAATAATTTCGATTAGTATAGACAAATACAAATCAGTTATATTTTTATTAAAAATCTCTAAGCAATAATTTATAAATTATTTAAAAATAAAATCACTTTTTTAATAATCTATCCTCAAGACTTGTTATCTGACATCGATTCGCATTTTTTGTTGAGAATAGAATTTAAATTTTTATTATTAAAGAAAACAGGGGTCCCACTCACACCGGCCAGAAAACAGAAAAAGACAAAGTGTACACAATTGAAACATATAGGTCGATAGTTATTTTCAAAATGTTAAAAAATGTTAAGATCGAAAAATTAACTATACATTAAAGTGACATAATAAAATCAATAAAGACAAAAAAAGAATATCTTATTTTTGATGGACATTGTTTTATTTATTCTGACATTTAACATTTTTCATATTAATATAACTTTATTATATTTTAATCATTTACCTTCAAACGTCATTATTTTCTAAATTTTGCCATTGAAATAAATATTAATTAATATTTATTTATTTTACTCAAAATATTAATCAATATTATTACACTTTTATCGGTAACATTTGTTTATTTTTCCCTAAAATTAAAATATCTATAAAAAATATATTTATTTGTCAAATTCTTGTTAAGAAAATAAAGAGTATTTGAATGATATGATTCGTGTCTTTTATCCAATTTAACAAATTACTTTCTGCTTCTATGTAAAAGATATTTAGTTTAAACCAAAAAATAACTTTTACTAAAGTGTTAGTTTTAAAAGTATCATTCTTATTCTCTCTGTCTCAACTCTTCCATCCTTTAAACATTGTTATTTTAAAAAATTAAGATACAATTAATAATGTTTTCATCTTGTACTCTTAAAAATTTAAAATTATGCACTAAATATTTTGTTTTTATCTAATGAATGAAAGGTAAAAAAATTTAAACATACTAAAATTTACTATTTTTCAATATATATTTAAATTTAAAAGAACAAATTTTAGATAAAGAGAGTGTACGACTTAAATATGATTTTTTTTTAAATAAAATATAAACAAAAATTATAAAACAAGTTGAAATTTCAGATTAAAAATTATTTCTATTTTATTTTAGAATAATTCATGTTTATTTTATAAGAGTGTCAATCGGGCATAGTAATTTGTTAATTTTATAATTTAAATGATTAAATTAAAATTTCACGTAAGAATCTAAGTCTAGTTCTTCTGAAATGTCTCAAAGTCTGAAACAAGCACAATTGTTGTAAAATTCATGCAACATATATTTGGATGTCTATTAGAGTTAGTTACAGTGACACACTAGGTAGTAATAGAATTAGAGAGATTAAGAGATAAGGTGTTGTGTGAAAATAGCAATAGAGAGTGATGAAAGACGTGATTTTGTATTGTTCTAAAATCCAGTGAATTGTTTTGCTCTCTTTAATTAATGATGAGTAAAGCTTAAAGAAATAAATGAATGTAGTCGCAATAACGATCAGAAGGAAAGTGAAAGATTTTTGAAGAAACATGTCTGGAAATGGCATGTCAATTCGTTGGAGGGAAGTAAAATAAAATATCTATGGTGTTATTAGGGCCCATATTTAACTGGACGGTGATAATTTTGAGCCTCACATACATGTTCAATAATTCCGTATTATAGCTCGTAATGAAAGTGGTTTACGTAATGGCCTATGCTTGATTAACTAGTAGTACATTAGAGTGAGAGAGTGGGCGCGCGCATGTTATGGTCATGCTCCATGAATCTACGATGATATCGATGGTCATGGATGAAAGGTCGGCGAGGACGGGCACAGATACATTATGAAGCAGCAAACCCCCAACTCCAAACTGTTACATATGTTTTTAAGATATTATTCGGATTTGTGGGCCTTCCTTTCCTTCGTCTTATTAGGTCTTGTGCATTATTATTTTCACATTTTACACTGTAAACCGCAACAGTTAAAGTGTACCAACTACTTCCATTAAATAAATAAAAAGTGTACCGACCTAGTTAAAATATTCTGAGTTCATGAATTGAAAGACGTTATAGAATTTTGAAATAAAGATTGCTCGAATTTGATTTTTGAAATTACGTATTAGCTTTAAAAGACTGTGTATCTATGGATTGACATATTTTCTTTAGAGATGTTTACGGTCTAAGTTTTACTTTTTAGCAAATATTTTATTTGAAAAAAAATATTAGATAGATATTTATACATCCAAATAATACATCCAATGAATTGGTAATGTAATGAGAAGAAAGATAGAAAAAAATAAAGTGTTAAATAATGTTGAAAATTAAAAGTGTCCATGCAATATGTATCATTGTTGTATTATTGGATCCAACTAATTTTATGTTGACAAAAAATCCAACTAATTTTATTGGTTTGTGTTAGGTAAAAAAATATATTTTTAACAAGACCTTATGGTATGTCTTGGCCCGGAAGAATTTCTAGGACTCAGAAGAAGTTGGGCCTTTGAGAAATGAAGATATTAATTCAGTCATTTAAAATTTCAAACGAGTCAAATTACCTTTTAAAATTTTTTTAGCAATATTTTAGTGTAAAATTGTGATTCTGTTAACAAAATCTTGGTGGCAAAACAAAGTTGACTTGGACTAGAGCAAAAGGTAAATTGCTACAAATTGTTTAGGAGCATGATCTCTTATATCCGACCTTAATTTTTCAACGATTTTCTTGTAAGCTATACAACCATCAAGAGAGCAGACTATGGGACATAAAAGCACATACATTAAGAGAGGGTGATTTAAATTCAGAAGCACATTTTGCTTTACTGCATCTTATACAAATGTTAGATTAATTTTCCGAATCAGACATTCTAATTAAATCAGAATTGTGTCTCTTTGTTTTACATTTACCAATAATTATTACCTCTTTTGATAAATAGTTGTGTGTCTATTTCTGTCAGTAAAATATTAATCAAATTTCACAAAATCATATCAAATCAAGAACTGAGTCTCCATTAATGCAAGCGCGTGAATTTCCAGTTTAGATTATTGGCTAACACTGTAGAATAATAAATTATTTTAATTGAATTGAAAAATTGTTTTTGTGAGTATGAAATGATCTAACTAACTTATAAGAGAATTGCTAAGATTAAATAACTTATCAAATTACCAACTAACTTTAGTAAAATATTAATACATACGATTAAAAAACAAACAAAAAAAACATTAAAAAATTTCATCATGTTTCACCACATATAAATTAGTCCCAGCAATAACATGTTTAAACTATTAATATGTTAATCATTGATATATATATGATATAGTGTGATACTATTTTTAATTGTGAATTATTTTAATTAATATGTGTATTTTTTTTAGAAGTTACATTTTAAACATAAAAAAAATTGATCATTTTTTCAAGAATATTTTTTTTGACAAAGATTAAAATTATAAAATAGATATATTTTATTTGATTGAAATTGTGTGAATGGTGTGATTTGTAAAAATTGTGTAACTTATAAAAATTAAAATTCTAATTTTTTTCAACTTGTATACTACGTATGAATTGTGTGAAACATATAAAACATAATACTAGAAATATTGTTTTTGTTTAAAATCAAATATTTGAAAGATCCCATAGAAAGTCGAGATGGTGACTAAATTATTTGGTTGTTTTTGAAAAACTCAAAATTAACTTTTTGGAAAAATTATTTTTCTAAAAAACTAATATTTTTGAAAAACTCAAATTTTGACAAATTCCAAATAGTTTTTGTTTTAAAAAATTTAAATTTTGAGTTTTCAAATTTTTTATCTATTAAAAACTAGTATATTTCAAAAAAAAAAAAAATTAACTTTTGATTCATTTTTTAATTTTTCGAAAATCTAAAAATTGAGAATTTCAAATAATTAAAAACCAAAACTTTTGCTTTTGTAGGGTAGAAATAGAAGGTGTAACAATCAATTATTCACTATTTGTAAGTTATCTAACGTTTTAAAATTGTACCGTACTCTTAGAATTTATTAAAATATTATGAATTACTTTTTTATTTTAATAAATAATAATAAATAAAAATAATTTTCAAACTCATAATTTGATTTTATTTGAATAGTAATGAGTTCTAGAAAATTTGAATTTGTTAGAATTTTGATAAATTAAATTTATTTTTATCATAATAAAAATATATTTTTAATAAATTTTAAATTTGTCAAATATAAATGTGTTTCAACAAATTTAAAACTTAAATTTTGTCGAAAAAAAAATATATATATATGATCTTAAATCTATATGGATCTAAATGTGTTTCAATAAATAAGTTAGAATTTTCAATTTTCTCGTAAGAGGAGATAATTTTTAAAACTATTAGTTTTTAAAAGTGCCATCAACAAACTTGAAATTTAAGTAATTTATTAATTTATAGGTGTAAAGAGGTACAATTTGGTGGTATAGTGTATAATTTTCCCGTTATCTTGATTCAGTTCAGGCCTTCTTTGCAAGAATATTGGCTTTTGTACCCTCAGTTAACTTTATATTTATTAAAAAAAATTATGTTTAAAATGTTAAAAATACCCTTAATGAAATTGTAAATTTTAAAATAATTCTTTTTACCAAAAATTTCAAAATAAATGTAATTTCCGATAATTATAAATGAATGCCGAAAATTTAAAAATTTATGAGATGTTGATCGAAATTTCATTCCTCATGAAAATTTCCTAGGATGTTGCCATGTATTAGGCTTACAAATTATTTTTTTTTCCTCTCATTTTACAATTACAAAATTATTTATTTAGTAAAACAAAAATAATTATAATATTTTAAAAAATCAACTATTATTTATAAATTAATTAATAAAATATATTAATAATAATAATAAAGTAAAGTAAAATTATATTATTAAAATTTTATATATTTTTTAAATATTATTATTATTATTTAATTATATTAACAATATTTTATTATTATTATTATTTTTTATTACATCACAATACAAATAAGAGAGATTTGTTAAGAAAATAAGTTGTTATTTTATAAAATATTTGTAATAAAAATAGCAGAGAGTTGTTAAGAAAATATGTTGCTATTTTATAGGCAAAATATTAGGGACACGTCGTTTGTTTGTGGCACGTTTAGTCAATTGTATTTTTTTTTCAATTTAATATATTTTATTAATAGTATTTTGATTTTTTAAATAATTTAAAAATAAAAAAAAATCAAAATTTTATTAATAAAATAAAATAAATTATGCGGTTAAATAGATGTGCCATACCAACCAACTTGTTATATTATAGTAAATTTTTTTTGTCTAATAAATAAAAATTATAATAATGATAAAATTTAAATTTAATGTCTTTTTTTTTTCATTTATGGTTTTTTTTTTAAATTTAATGTCTTTTTTTGGTAAATTAAATTCAATAACATACCAAATTTTTTATATTTTCGATTTAATAGAATAACTATCGAATATTTTAAAAATTTGAAAGATCAAGAAAATGTAACTATCAGAAATTTTTATGGCACAAATTTCATGTAATATTATTGTAGTACCTAAAATTTGAAATACTTTCGATAGTGAATATTTGTGTACCGGATTTTAATAAAAAAAATTTAGGAACCGCAAATTTAGCCCGAGGATGATATTTTGAAGTAGGGATGACAATGGATAGGGTTTCGTAAGGTACTATATTATCCGTACCGATACCCACAGTTTAAAAAAATACCCATACCCGTGCCCGTACTCTCTTGGTATTAACTTTAATACCCGTACCCTTACCCTCTGGGTATCTAAGTACCTGTACCCATACCCATTACCCATACTTTAACTAAAATAAATCGATAAATAAATATTATTTTGTGATTAAATTTAAAAATTAGTCAAATATCATAAATTCAATCATAAAATATTATAAACAAAAATGTTTTATAACTCAAAACATTTCAAATGAACACTCATTACAATACACATTCAAATATCCATAATAATATTTTATGAAGTTGCAACTCTTACGACAATATTATTTGAGATCAGTAAAAACAATTTATAAGAAGTTGAAAGTATTATTATAAAGACACGATTAATAAGATATAACTCTTAGTTATGAAGACACAATTATTTAACTATTCATCATAAACAAATTCTTAAAAAGTTTGGAAACGTTTATCTTTTGATTTGATTATAAATATTGTAATAATCCAATGATATTAATAGATACTAAAACATAAAGAAAAATAATTAATTAAACTAAATAATAATATAATAAATAAATAATATATTTATATAAGTGCTTGTGCGGGGCGGGGTGGGTACTATAGTACCCGTACCCACACCCATACCCGCTTAATTTTGCGGGTAATTATCCGTCCCCGTATCCATAGTCATTATGCGGGTTTTTACCCTACTCATTGTGATTTTTTTTTCGGGTACCCACTGGAGTCTAATTGACATCTCTATTTTGAAGTAATTTTTTTTACGGTAAATAAAATTTTTTAAGGATAATTTTAAATTTTTAATAATTTAAGGGGTATAAGATTAATTGAGGGGTACAAAATCCAATTTGGAGTTTGTTAGACTTTGGGCTTTGTCCCTTAATCCATTTCTTTTTCGACCTAAAAACAAAGATACGAAAATACGAAGGTTAGAAGTGAAGAAAAAAAAAAGATTATCGAAAAAAAAAAAAAAGAAAAGACCCTGCCGAAACATAAACCCTGCATTGAACGCATAAACCTCAGCAACCGCAACAATGGTGAAGGCCTACCTCCGATACGAACCGGCGGCGTCTTTTGGCGTAATAGCATCGGTTGATTCCAACGTTACATACGATAGCACCGGCAAGCACCTACTCTCTCCGGCTCTCGAGAAAATCGGCGTTTGGCACGTGCGGCAAGGCGTCTGCACTAAAACCCTAACTCCCACCGTTCCTTGTCGCGGTCCTTCTCTCGCCGTCACTTGCATCGCTGCCTCTCCTTCTGTACTGGTAATAACTATTGAATCAAATTGAATTTCTATTGTGCGCACGTGAGTAAAGCAAAGTGTATATTGAATTATGAGAGAGTTGTTGCTGTTTCCTGAAGAAGTACAATAATGCTTAAAACTAGTATAACTAACTAACTAATTAGTCTAATTAACAACTAACTAGTTTAACTAATTAGTGAGTCTAACTAACAAACTATTGTGACTAATATTATTATATTTAATTGAGGATTTTGTTTGTTGTTGTAGGTTGCTGGTGGTTACGGTGATGGTAGCATAAGGATTTGGGATTGTGATAAGGGAAGTTGTGAGACTACTCTGAATGGACACAAAGGAGCTGTAACTGCTCTTCGTTATAACAAGGCTGGCTCGTTACTTGCTTCTGGTAGTAAAGATAATGATGTTATTTTGTGGGATGTTGTTGGAGAGACTGGACTCTTTCGCCTTCGCGGTCATCGCGATCAGGTTTTTATAATTTTTGCATTTAAATCTATATTTGCTTTGTGTCATTTGCAGTTTTGAATGAATTTGTCCAAGGGTCTGTTTGATATAGGTTAAGAGTCTGTTTGATACCCATGCTAAATGAAATGATTTTGGTATTCAATAATATATTTTTCAGAGATTTTTAAGAAAAAACAGAGTTTACAGAGAAAAAAAAACTTTAACAAAAGCACCCAAATTGCTGTGTTTGTCCATTGCAGTGAAAATAACTTTTGTTAAAAAATCAGATATAAAAATGATTTTTTTAAGAAGACGCCTAAAACAACTTCTCTTTTGAAACAATTTTTAGATTTTTTGCAGATTATCGTTTTCTGAAAAAGCCATAACAAACCGATAAAAACTTGAAAAAGTGATTAATTTTTTTTAAAAAGTGATTTTTTTTACAGAAAAAGCTCTAACAAAGAAACTCTAAAATTAAAATAAAAGTGATTTTGATATAGAGATTATTTAGACAAGTTCTTTGTGCATTTGTGGCAGGTGACTGATGTTGTTTTTGTGGGTTCCGGTAAAAAACTAGTTAGTTCTTCTAAAGACAAGTTTTTGAGAGTTTGGGATATTGATACTCAGCACTGTATGCAAATTATTGGGGGCCATCATAGTGAAATATGGACATTGGATGTTGATCCCAGTGAAAGGTATTTGGTTACCGGTTCTGCTGATAAGGAGCTTCGTTTTTATGCAATCAAGCAAGATTCTGTGGACGGGGAGTCTGTAAATGATGGGGGAGATTCTTCCATTCAAAATAAGTGGGAAGTTTTGACGCATTTTGGTGAGATTCAACGGCAGAGCAAAGATAGAGTTGCTACTGTCCAGTTCAACAAGTCTGGGAATCTGCTAGCTTGTCATGTTGCGGGAAAGATGGTAGAAATATTCCGTGTTTTGGATGATGCCGAAGCAAAGCGTAAAGCAAAGCGCAGGGTTAACCGCAAAAAAGAGAAGAAACACGACAAAGAGGCTACAGAGGGAACGGAAAATGGAGATGGGAATAATGAGAATAAAGGAGATAATTCTACTGTGATTGATGGACCCATAGAAACAAGTAAAATGACAGTTACTGTGACTGATGTTTTTAAACTGTTTCATACTATTAGAGCTAGCAAAAAGATATGCTCCATTTCTTTCTGTCCAACCACTCCGAAGAATTCACTAGCAAGTTTAGCATTATCCTTAAACAATAATCTAATTGAGTTTTACTCCGTTGAAAGTGGTGAAACCAAAAAAACACTTGCTATTGATCTTCAAGGGCATCGTTCTGATGTTAGAAGTGTCACACTTAGTTCGGACAACACTTTTTTGTTGTCAACCAGTCACAATGCAGTAAAGATTTGGAACCCAACCACTGGTTCTTGCCTAAGGACTATTGATTCTGGATATGGACTGTGCAGTTTAATTCTCCCCACTAACAAGTATGGACTTGTCGGAACTAAAGATGGAATCTTAGAAATTATTGACATTGGAAGTGGTACTTGTGCTGAAGTAATTGAAGCTCATGGTGGCTCTCTGCGGACAATTGCTGCCCTGCCAGATAAACATGGCTTTGTCACAGGAAGTGCAGATCATGATGTAAAGTTTTGGGAGTACCAGACTAAGCAGAAACCTGGTCAAGTGTGTTCTTCAACTCATTCCCCTTTTTTGAGAAGTATTTTATTTTATTTTATTTTTTGATAAGGGAATTAAACGATTTACCTTTTGTCTTCATATACTGCTCTTATAAAACTTAGGTATAAGTCAATAAGACCTTTTGTTTATAGTATTTCATTGATACACTCTTCAGCCATAGTTTTTCTGCTATCTATTTGATCCCTAGAACTAGAACTTCAGCCATAGTTTTTCTGCTATCTATTTGATCCCTAGAACTAGAATTGGTATATAAATAATAATAAATATACTTTTCACTATTTGGGGGTGGGAAGTGGGATTTATTCCCCTCCCCCTTATCCAATTCTCTCCTGCTTTATTTATATATCCTATAAGTCATTCTTATTCAACTGAAAATTTGTTTATTTTAGTAACACTAGTTGTTCTGTTTCAGGCTACCAAGCAACTCACTGTGTCAAATGTCCGGACTATGAGAATGAATGATGATGTTCTTGTGGTTGCAATTAGCCCTGATGCCAAATATATTGCTGTTGCTCTGTTGGACAGTACTGTAAAGGTCAGATTTACAACTCTATTTTGTTTGCCTTGTGTGTTTTTGTAAGTGTGGGTTCATAATTAATTGTCTTCGGTTTCCAAAATTTTCTTCATAATTTTCAATTTGTTTATTGTCGTTTTTATTGCCACCTGTCAACCTCAAGATCATGATCTCAATGCATAAATAATATACCATATCTTTAGCAAATTGGGAACTTTAGCATTATTTCTATGTTGTAAAGTTGTTCTTTTGATATAGAAGACAATGAAGTTATACATCTTTTTATGATCCAATCATCAAATTTTAATTACTGGATCCTTTGAATCTGCTTACCCATGATATATGACAGCAGAATGGATTGTATTAAATACATAGGAATATAGGATTGGGTTTTTAAGTTTTTTTGTGTGAAACTTGGGTAGAAATTAACTAGATTTTGAATTCTTGTAGCTTACCTGGATGTTGTTTGGGGATTATAATAAGTGACGCATGATCAATTGACTGCTTTATTTGAATATGGCCTACTTTGGTTTAGCTTCCAGCTTATAACAGCTCAAATAAAATAAGTTTATAGTTCTTCACTTAAGCAAATTCCTTTATAAATGTATAGAAATAGATGTTTATGGAGAAGTTAAATGAGAGATTTAAAAAAAAAAAATTAATAGTAGCAGAGGCTAGTTTACATTTATATGAGAATTTGCTATTCGAAAAATTAGTGATACAGCATTCTTTAAATATTTTTTTCTCCATAGGTGCTTCCTGAGAAGTGCATCCAAATCAGCTCATTTTTTTTCTCATTACTCTGCATCTAATAGAAAATGCAAAATTCAATGTCTGGTGGACATCTATATGTGCTCTATTGAATTGAATGCCTACTACTGTAGGCACTATCAGCTTGTTTGTGGTGCTGACACTTATATTCTTCCATTATTTTTTCTTATATTATTTCATGAGTTTTTTATGTGTTATTCATTTTTCAGATTCACTTTGTAGACACCTTCAAATTCTTCCTTTCATTGTATGGCCACAAGCTGCCTGTTCTGTGTATGGATATCTCATCAGATGGAGATTTAATTGTGACTGGCTCTGCTGATAAAAATATAAAGATCTGGGGTTTGGATTTTGGTGACTGTCATAAATCCATTTTTGCGCATGGTGACAGGTGCTACATAATTCTGCCATGATAATTATTTTTCTTTCTTTTTTATCTCTTCTATTCATTGAAGAGTGTGTACGAAGCTGTATTTGAAGTATCTTATACAATTTATATGTCAGTGTCATGGCAGTGCAATTTGTTCCCAAGACGCACTATGTGTTCAGTGTTGGAAAAGACCGCCTTGTAAAATATTGGGATGCTGATAAATTTGAGCTGCTGTTAACTCTTGAAGGACATCATGCAGATATTTGGTGTCTTGCAGTCGGTAATCGTGGTGATTTTGTTGTCACTGGATCTCATGATCGCTCAATCCGCCGCTGGGATCGTACTGAGGAGCAGTTTTTCATTGAGGTATACCTAACTTGTAGGTCATGGAGTGACACTTTAATGCAGGACATAGGGACTTTGCCTCTAATAATGACAAATGTGAATGAGTGCCCTTAGGATATTGGTAACCTGTAGATTAATGTTTTTATTGGTAACCTGTAAAAATCGAAATTGGAATGTTTTTATTGAAAAATATAGCCTGTAGATTAATGTATTAAATGCATTGAAATTGGTACGCTTCTGATAGAAAATGTGCTCTTGTTGGTTAAAAATTATTCCACTAGAAAATGATAGACCATTTTAATTGCAGGAAGAAAAGGAGAAGAGGTTGGAGGAAATGTTTGATGCTGATCTTGACAATGCATTTGAAAACAAGCATACACCGAAGGAAGAAATACCAGAGGAGGGAGCTGTGGCCGTAGCTGGGAAAAAAACCCAGGAAACCCTTACTGCTACTGACTTAATTATTGAGAGAATAGACATTGCAGAAGTTGAGAAAAAGCGCCTTGCTGAACATCAGGTTATACTTGTTCTCTCAGAGGACTTTTGTTTTCTAAATCGATGATTTATCTAATAAGTAATCTACAAGTTATACATTACTCTTCTGTCGGAGTGCCTGTTTAATAGAGAACAAATCTGACATAAGAGGCTGCATCAGTGATTCTTTCCAAAATATGGATATTGATTTGGTTGACAGCAGACTGTCTTATATCTTGTTTTGTAGTGTCTAATGTTGTTGGTGTAAATTTTTTGATTTTTGATTTTAGGAGGAGAAGAAAAGCAATAAAAACGCTGTTTTCCAGGCCAATATTCTCATGAATGGCCGTTCACCTTCTGATTATGTTCTAAGTGCATTTTCAGATGTTCAGTCGAATGATTTGGAGCAAACCTTATTGGTATGTTTGGATTTACATTTTAATTCATTGTTCTCTATTCTCTAGCAGAAATACAAGGCATATCGAACTACTTTCTTTGGCACAGTCTACTCTCAGTCTATTTTTTTTTTTTTTTTTTTTGTATAACAAGCTTGGATATCTATCTAAAGAATAAATGTTTCTTCACATTTTATGGTTACTGGTTTATTACAAGAAGATCATCAGTGCACCTGGTGTTAGTGCAATGGCTAGATGTTTCAGTGTCCATAATACTCTTGCCCAAATTTAGAAAATAGAAGCAGTCCTTGTTGTAGTTTTAGTAATTTTTTTTCTACTTTTTAAAAGTTTATAAACATGATTGTTAACATCAAGTTTACCTTGACATCTTTATGCAGGCTTTACCGTTTTCAGATGCTTTGAAGCTTTTGTCATACTTGAAAGAATGGACTTCATATTCTGATAAGGTTACTCATCCTTTAGAAACTTCACTGTTCTTCAAAATGTTGTATATTTCTCTTGTTCCATATTTTACTGCTTGGTGGCATGCCAAAATCTTATCTGCTTTGTCTGTGTATTCATTTTCTTAATAAAATTTATTTCAGTAAAAAAATTGTATGTATTTGTGTTTTTTTTTTAGTGTAGTAGTGTAAGTTGTATTTGACCGGTTGGTAATAACTTAATCTCTTCTAAGCTCCTTCTCTTTCACCTGTAATTACATGTCCTTCCTATCCCAATTAGCATGTAATCATGACAGGACTAGACAAGCAAGATCTTTTCAGATCAGACGAAAATAATAATAATAAATAATAATAATAATAATAATAATAATAATAATAATTAAATGTAACAAATTTATGAAAATTTGCCTAAAGTCTTATAATACTTTTTGCAAGCTGAGTATTTATCTATTCTTGATAATTGCAGGTTGAGCTTGTTTGCCGGATAGGTACACTGCTGTTGCAGACACATTACAATCAGCTGCTTGCCACACCAGCTGCCAGACCTGTCTTAACTGCTTTCAGTGACATTTTTTATGAACGGGTCAAGGTAAAGCACTGTTTAACCATGGTTGAGTTGTTGAACCATGAATCACTTTTACTGCTTTCATTTTGGTCTAGTTTTAGCATTGTTGGACATCAAATCTTTGTTAGCGGAAAGCAAGTTTTAAATTTAAAAGAGGTGTTTAATATTGTTATTTTAAAATCTCAGTTTCCTACTTGCCTTGGATTGTTTAATAAATAATTTAGATATAACATGTCTGTGAATGTTTCAATAAAGAAATTGTATAATAATTTTGGAATGTATAAATTTGTGCATGATATGATAATTTTTTTGGCCATTTGTGATACTCTGATCTATCTTGTAGAAGATGGGATATATGGCTATTGTACAGAAGACTTGTATACAATTCCTTTTGTATTAAAAAAAATTATATTAAAATTTTGGAAAATAGAAATCTTCTCCGAGGACAGTTTTGCACAGGCTAAACTCGGTTGACAGAAAGTACCCTATTGATGATTTTTAGTTATCTCTTATTCTCATGTTTGAAATGCATGAAATGCTTAAGAACACATACATTTGATGCTTTTCACTCTAGTATGGGGAAGTGATTTATCCCAATTTAAATTAAGTAATGTTATTCCACTCTTATGATACGTGCTCCTTGACAAATTTCTTGTTTGAACCTTGTGTCAGGGTTGGAAAGATATCTTTGGTTTTAACCTTGCAGCCATGGATCATATACAGGTTTGAATAAAAGAATTTGCATATCTCTTGCTCGTCATTGATACAAAAGCTGATTCAATTTTGAAATTATCTTTCAGCAATTGATGGCTTCGAGATCAGATGCTCTATTCCGGGATGCAAGATCAAAATTGCTGGATATACGAGCTCGACAATCCAAACGTTTACAAGACAGATCAGATACTGGAGAAATGATTCTGAAGAAGAAAAAGAAGACTTAGAGTATTGTGTTTGTTTTGGAAATGATCTTGTGCTGGATTATATGTTAGTGGTATGTGTATTTCAATCACTACGCAGAGATTAAGTGCATTGGAATATATACATCGCAATGAAGTATTGCAGATTCAGAGCTAAGTAAGTCCTCACACACCTTTAGTGAAAGGAAAATGATAATAGAAGTTTGATCGCCAGAAAAAGGTCATCCTCGTCCAACACAAATCCTTTTAAAAGAAGATCGTTGTTCAATCTGCAGCTTATCTTGATGACACAAGTAAATATCATCATTTGAAGAGCAAGGTTTTCATAGTATTTTATTACTGATGGTGGGTGACTTAGAGAAAAGGTAGTTAGTTTATGAAGTTGTTGTACGTGTAACCATTAAGATTTATTTATAAATTTAATACGGCTGTCTTCCCTCGTGGCTGATTTATTCTTTTGGTGCGTGAAAATTTTCCTTTGTTTTGCTTCAAGTTTTGATCTCTCTCACTCTAGGTAAATGAAGTTAGATAATTTATTGGCATGGCGAAGAAAAAAATATATGATTCTAACATAGGGTCTTGTAGTATGACCTATTTTTTTTTAATGCTTTTTACATTTTATTTTACATGAATATGTACGGATTTAGAAGGATTTAAAGCATAAGAACTTCATTGTGCTCCTTATTATTGTACATACATGCCTGATGCCTCTTATCGAAAAATAAATTATGAATAAATTCTCTTGATGAAATTTTTTTTACCAGGACTCAAATATTTTTTAGGTGAACCAACATGTCTCTTCATATAGATGACAATACACTTAAAGGAATCATCAAACACTAAATGAGGCCATTCTGTTATAATAACTAAACAATGCATATATGTTAATGACAAACCTATAATAATCACCAAATTAAGGTTAAAGCTGTGTTTAGCTTGAATTGATGTTGTATGGAACCATTTAATTTATGCCAAGTTTTTGCCTTCAAAAGTCTGCCCAATTTGCCATTGCTTAGGGGTAACACGCAATGAAGTAGAGGACCTTCCATCACTTGTCTTTACCCTAAATGTCAATGTCTCTCCTAATAACATTGCATTAGTCTCCCATTTCTGACCCCAATTTCGTTTCAAATCTGTCCATTGCAACTTGTCTTCACCCTTCACTTGCACTCCTACAACATCACCAGCTCCTCCAACATTCCACACTTTTACTAGATAGAAGTAAGGATTCCCTGTGATTGTGAACCGAATACCTCCTTGTTTCTTGCACGGTACCCTGAATATATGTACATAGGAAAATATAAGTTCTTTTGATTTCATTTTACTTTCAATACATACTATATGTTTTCGGAGCAATTCTTGTGTGATCATAAAGTTTTTGTCACAAATTTAGCCACACTCACAAAAATGGAAAAAAAGTAGAAAGAGAAAAAATTTAAATAATAATTAAATGATATGTATGATTATGTGTATGAGCTCAAACTCTGTGTAAAATGTTGTAATGATGCAAATATTTTTCTATGTTTTTGATCTTTTGTCTCTTAAAAAGTCCAATATTTTAACTAAAAAAAGAGAAAATAAAGTAGAATGGAACAATATAATACCATATTGTTACTAAAAAAAAAGTAAAATTACATACACAATTTAAACACAAGAAATATAAACTTCTTCGCTTAAGCATTATGAATTTCACATATTTTATTTTTATTTTTATTGTTGGTTTAATAATTTTATTAGCAGTTAAATTGTATAAAACAAGAGGGCAAGAGAAACTTTTGTTATTTTATAATTTTGTGTATGGATGGATGGAACCGAATTTTTATACTTCATTTTCATAGAAAATTATGAAATAATGTAATAGTATCTTTATTGAATTGTGTTGATCTATCATATGAAAATTAAGGTATATATGATGAACATTGACCATATATACAATGAGTTACCTGCGATATTGGACTGGCACAATTCCAGCTGTATATTCAGCCATTTTGAGATATGCAGGTTTGGCTAAATCAAAATGCTCACGTGGTGGATTACACCATCCTCCATTGTCACTTGGTAGGTTGTAATTTGGAGGACAATGATCTGTTGCTGTCACAAAAAGAGAGGATTGTCCTGGCTTACACCCTTTAGGAGAATCCACACATTTGATCTCATAACATGCACCACATGTTTGACCTTGGTTGAACAAAGCTGTGCTCAATGCTGCTGTGTCTAGGCCATAACCATCTTTAACCACACCCTCATATCCACAAGCTCCTCCTTCATTATTAACATTTCATTTAATATTCTTCATAAACAAATTAATTAATCAAACCATATAAAAATGTAAGATAGCTTCTATGATATTTCTTCTAATTTTAAATATAAACCAAAGTCAAAATGTATTTAATTTAAATTTCAAATCAAGTATATTTTAACTTTTGTTTATATTTAAAATTGGAGGGAGTGTCATACAAGTCTCTTCCAATTTATAATCCATAATTTCAAATTCAAATTTAAACACATAAAAAGTGTCGAATAAATCATTTTGACACGGATTTAGGTTATGCACAAATCATAATTGCGTTGTGTAGAGATACTAATAATTTATATAAAAATTAAAATGTTAAAGCATAATTTTAAAAATTCTCTAAGTTCCATTTTCCCACAAAATTCTAATTATTGGATCAATCTAATATTTGAGATATCAACATTTTTCAGCTATTATAAGATTTATTTATTTATTTATCTAATAATTCAGATTTTACTAAATGGGATGGAGGGTAGGCATGCATAGTTACACATGCATACTAAAAAAACTTAAATTAGCGAAGAAAATTTACGAACAAAAATATGAAATATGTGTCTCTAATTTTCTCACTAAGTTTTCTATCACGAGGAATTTTAATTCGGTAGTTGAATTTGGTCACTAATTTTAATTTATTTTATTTATCAATATAACGGAATAATCAAATAATGTGAATTCATTGATCATCAATAGTAAATGTTTATATATATATATATACCAAATGTCCCCGAGCCTCCTTCATAGAAAGTGGCATAAGCTTGCTTCCATTGGCCAGCTGTAAACGGGGTGTGTTGATGAATTGGGACATTTTTATCTGCACCTCCAACATTATTAGGTGCTGCATGTTTCCATGAGGCGTTAATTTCTGCATGCAAATGATTAGGAAGTGCAAAAACAACAAGAAAGAGAAATGATGAGGTCATGAGTGCTCCCAAAGGATTTGCCATTATTTTGTTAAGAATCTTTGGTGTTTCTTTTATTCTAGATTTTCTCCTAGCTTATGGGGAGTTTTTATAGTGCAAGATTTTACTTGGTTGTTTAAGAACTATGTTTAAGGTTAAGTTGAGACACGATCGAGCTTTTTTCTCGGGGCCAAATAAAATGGTGATTAATTAAGAGAACCATCCATTGATAATATTGTTATTATTAGAATGATTAAAAGGTTCATGATTTTTATTGCTGTTCGTCAACATTGGCTATAAATGGAATATATATGTTTAACAAAGTTATCAAATAACTTTCCTTTCATATATAGTTAATACATAATTGACGCATTGATGGCTAGAAATATTTATCCAATCTATTAAATAACAATTAAATTAAGGATACAAATTATTTGAAGGAAAATATTTGTATCTAATTTTCAAATTTGACAAAATTAAAACTCATCTATCACTAACTCAATTTTTACTAAGAATAATCTTTTCAACTTAAATGTACGATGTATCACTGTGTTAAGATCCTCCTTTTTTTATTGACAGCAAAGACTTTTCATTCAAACAACATAAAAGAAAAAAAATCTCACAAATTACAAAAAAATCTTCCATCTATATATTTTTATATAGATATAAAAAATATAATAAAATAATATATATAAAATTTGAGTCTAACATAATATAAGCGTTGTGTTATTAACAGTGTGCCAAACTGAAGTTTAGTTCTTAATACGAATTAAGTGAACTAAATTAATTATTTACACTATCTAAAACAGGATTATGTAATATAATCGATCAAATTATTCCTTGTTAAATTGCATTTTTTTAGTGATTTGCGTCATTTTGATGAAATAAAAAATGTGATTTATATTTGATGTGATATTTCAATTATATGTATTAAGATTAATAAACATCAAACTCTATATTTAAAATTAAACATATTTTTATCAATTTTAAAATTTGTGATAATTATATCTAAGTTTTGAAAAACTTTACTACTACTACTTTAATAGATAACTTTCCTAAATAACTTTTTTCTGTGACTCACTAACTTGTTCTTCAACAAAATACTAATTATTCTTTAGATTGCAATTTGTTTACTCATTTTTATGTTGTATTGATTGCAGCCTGATTCATTTATTATGTGGTAGAGATAGATAATAGATGTAAAATGAAAAACGGTATAGAGATAATGCAAATAAAAATATTTAAAAGCATTAATGGTTAAAGTAAAGAGAAAAGATACCTAATCTACAAACAACACGTGGAAAATAAGTCCACTCTTTTACTAAAAAGATAAGTCTCAATTTTTGTAAATATACGGTGGATGAAAAAAAAAAAAAAAA
>JBBPBS010000753.1:2805037-2831196 GCA_037974835.1 Cicer judaicum | reverse complement strand
CGTTTTTAAAAAAAAAAAAAAAAACAAAATTATGTAGTTTTATAAAAAAAAAAAAAACTAATGACTCCATAATTAACGGTAGAAAGTGAGTAAATTTCAACGATGATTGGCAGCGCTTGAATAGTCTATAAGGAAATGATGTAGTATACTTCCATTTCTAACACGCACCAATGAGCCCATTATCGAACCACCACGTACCCTGCATCCATCTTGATTATTCAAGCCCTGCACCCTATAAATACCAACACACACTCAACAAATTCAATACCATTCATTCATCAAATTAACAAACCAGCTATATGAATCCCATGATGAATACCCAATTTGCTCTTTGCTTTATTTTGGCCTTCTTCTTCTGTGGTATGATCATCAACGACTCATCCTTTCTATTTCTTTTCTAAATCATATTTAGTTATCCTTTTTTATATAAATAAATAAATAGATATATAGTTATCTTCATTGTTTTTTCTTAAGACAAACTTATAGTGGGAAGTTTTATTGTACTTCTACCAAATGGCGCATTCATTAGCAAAATACAATCTTTAGACCAACATGAACAAATTTATAAATTTAATACTCATCAAATAGTTTTGAATTTTAATTCTTATTTGACTTTTAATTTTTATTTTATTTAAATTAAATCACTTTTGTTATCATGAAAAGATAATTAAAAATAAAATTTTAATTATTTTTAAATAATTTAAATATTATTAAATTAATTTTTATTTAATTATAATAATTTTAATAATAGTGATTGAAAATAGTAATTATAGAAGATGACTATTATAGAAGTGATAGGTCATCAAACAAGTTGGAATAGTAATTATGTCAATAGGTGACATGTTAATTTTAAAACATAATGAAAAATTATACAACCTATTTTTTGGTTATAAGTTTTATGAAAAAATTATTTTAAAATTAAATAAAAAATCAACTCAACTCCAATTTATTTAATCAAATTTTGGTTTTGAAATTGACTTTCAAAATAAAAAAACATTGACGACCACCCTAAATAAATCCTTAATTATTACTTATAAAGTTTAACTACCAAATAAAATATGTATAATAATTAGATGTATGTGTAAAACTTTGATTAATGTTAACGTATTATTATTAAACTCCTAAAAATATGTGAGATTACCTAACCATGAATTGCTCATATACAATATGGCAATGAATGAATGAAAATTTACATATGTGTTGCATGACGTAGGAGGAGCTTATGGAGCTACAATCACATTCACGAACAAATGTCCGTACACAGTCTGGCCAGGAAGCCTAACAAGTGCTCAAAAACCTCAACTATCAAAAACAGGTTTTGAGTTAGCAACTGGGAAATCTGACACTGTGGATGTCCCATCTCCATGGGAGGGTCGATTTTGGGGCCGAACTGGATGCTCAACCAATTCAGGAAAATTCAGTTGCGTTACAGCAGATTGTGGGTCCGGCCAAGTCTCATGCAATGGTGCTGGTGCTGTTCCACCAGCAACATTAGCAGAACTACACGTGGAAGCCAATGGTGGAAAAGACTTCTATGATATCAGCAATGTTGACGGATTCAACGTTCCCATGTCCATTGCTCCACAAGGTGGAACTGGTGATTGCAAACCCTCCAGTTGTCCTTCGAATATCAACGGAGTCTGCCCAACGGAGTTACAAATGAAAGGACCTGATGGTAATGTTGTTGCTTGCAAGAGTGCATGTCTGGCTTTCAATCAACCACAATATTGTTGCACTGGAGAATTCAACTCGCCAGATAAATGCAAGCCTACTCAATACTCTGACATTTTTGAAAAGCAATGCCCTGATGCTTATAGTTATGCTTATGATGATAAAAGTAGTACTTTTACTTGCTCCCAAGGACCTAACTACACTATCACATTCTGCCCTTGAACTTCAAATTCCACATCACTTTACCATTTCACCACAATAAAATGTATGGTTTTAAATAATTAATATGTATGTAAAGAATAAACAATCACATTTTAGTGATTGCATGTATTCATAATAATGATACGTGTTTCAATAAAAATATAGTGTTTTTATGGGATTTATTTCAAATGTAATTTCTATGTATATTTAATTATAGAATAAATTAAATTAAGACAACTTGGGTTAAATCTTTATAGGCTTCCTATATTTTCAACACAACTTTTTACCTTCCAATTCCCAATAAAAACACTTGTTACTAATTTAAAATTCGAGTGAGAAATAAATAAAATTTAACTCATGATTATTAAAGATAAAATTTAAATCTGAATTTTTTTCAAAATATTTATCTAAATTTTTACATCTTTTTTTTTTAACAAAAGATAAATTCTTATTAAAACCAAACATATATAAAATTAGGGGTGGACAAAGTTAAGTGAATTAGAATCGATTAAAAATTGAACCAAATTAATTTTTAGTTTGAAAAAATCGAATTGAACCAGTTTTTAGTTCAAAAAATTGATCCGAACCGGTTTATTATTTTGAACCGAACTGCTTTAACTTAATTTTTTTGTCCATATAGAACAAAATTTACATAATTACCCCTAATTACTTCTAAAAAAAATTCGGTTCTAATTTTTTGAAATAAAACCAGTTTGGTTCGGTTTTTTAACAAAAAACCAGTTCGGTTCAGTTCTAATTTTAAAAAATCAGTTCAAAAAACAGTTTAGTTTTTAAACCAGTTCAGCTCAAAACCAGTTCGGTTTGCCAGTTTGGTTCAGTTTTTGATTTTTTTAAACACCTCTACATAAAATATAGACGATTAAGTAAGAAATAATATGTCATTTTTATATTTATAGTGAACAACTTTCGATTCCATAATATGATTTACAAGTAATTTTTCTAAAATATATATCACTATGGTAAATTTCAAAGAAAATTCCATTAAAAAGGTTAAAAATACTGTACTATATTTTAAATTCGATACTAATACTAATAAAGATGAAGTCATATATGATTTAACATGTAGATAAATTTCCCCTAAAAAAACATCTAGATAATTTTTTTTTATAATTATAAATTTAAATAAAATGTAATAAAAAAAATCTGAATTAAATGGTGTAAATTGAAAATTTAGCTGGATATATAAAATAAAAAAAATATAGCTGGAAGTTTTAATTGTTATTACGGAACACATCTCGACTCGAGTGGTGTTCGGTTGTGTTACCATGTTGGGACTGAATTTTGGTCCGTAGTATCAAAATCTTTTGGGAATTAATTAATACTCTTTAGTTCTAGAATTCAATTCCAATTAATGGAGTAATAAAGTATTTGTAGTTTGCGCACTTAGGATGTGATTCTATAATGCCTTCAACACAAAACAAAACACAATCTCTTTTGGAATTAAGACAGAGACACGAAAGTGCCTCATTATTATTAATATTATTATTATTATCGTAGTAACAAATCCAAGTGCGTTAATGCAACCATATTCTATTGTGAAAATCTTCTAGGGTTCCATTCCTTCCTTTTCGTCAATTTCGTTCTCAATTTCTTCACAACAATGGCCAAGAAAACCAGCGCAACGAAAAACAACAACAAGAGGATACCACCGATTGATCGTGTGCCTAAACATTCTCAACAGCCAAGAAGTTCACCTCCTAAACGCCGCACTGATTTCTCTTTTTTCATTCGCAATCCCTCTTCAATTTCCAACCCTGCTATTGGTATGCAATTTCTATTCTTCTTAATTTCGAATTTCTTGCAATTGCATAACCATGTTTTTATTGAATTGGATTATTTACTATGCTGGTTGTGAAATTTTATTGTTTGATTGGTTATTCTAGGGATTGGTTTTGGGGATCATTGTGGTTTACTACATATTTTATCCTTTGAATTTGATTGTTAATTGCTGATTGCAAAGCTAGTAGTTGCAGCAACTTATGTGTTATTTTTGAGATTTTTGTTTGATGCATCTGACAATGACTTGAATTCTAGATTCTTTATAATTAAACAAGCAATTCGAATTGAAATTATGAAATCCTTCTTTCTCCTTCGTTAATTATGTTAGGAAATCAACTCAAATTTACAAATAAATGTAACTGAGTGGAAATTCAAGAGGTGCATTTTGGTATGTAGTTTAACATTGGAGAATCCCACTATAATGTCTAATGAGGATAACTAGTGTGGGTGCTCGCTTGTAGGTTGTAGTGACACGAGTGTGTTTATCTTTCCTTGTAACTCTTGATTGGATGTATGGGTTGGTAGGGTGATACACAACTTGGGTGGGCTACGATCTATGTAATCTTAATTGATATAGTGAATACATTTGTTGAGGTGTTTTTTTAGACATAGGCAACATGTGTCGAACCACATTAAATCTTTTTATATAATAATATTACTTCTTTACAGTGTATTTGTGCATGTTCTATCAAAGATCCTTGGGCTTGTGGGTTAATCTTTGGCGTTTGTGGGATTTCGCCAACAGATCAGACTTACGGGATGATGATATAATATAATATTTCTTTAAAATAAACTTGGTTGATGATAGTTTTGAAAGCATTTACATGTAGTTCTATAAGGCTTTTATGGTGTTTAATGGTTGAGATATGAAATAACAATGTAGTTCCGTACTTGTTGCTTTGACGAGTTTCATGCCAATGGAATGAAATCATGGCTTTGTTAGCATGCTTAATTGTTTGGTGCATATTCATGATAAAATTATTTGTAGCCAATTGATTTCAGTTCTCCAGCCTTCTGTTTTATTTACGTATTTGTGTTGGAGGAAATGTGTAGAATGGGATTTTTGTGTCATAGACAAATAATATATACTCTTTGAACTGAATATTGGATTTTGTATTTTACAACTGTACTGTATCTAAACTCACATGATCACTTTTTAAAGTTAAGTGCCCCCATTAAGCTAAACTGTTTCTGATAGATATATTAAACTCGCATGCCTCAACTTTTAAAGTTTAGTGCCTCATCTAAGGTAAAATGCTTCTTATAGACATTGTCAAATTTCTAAAGGATTTAATTGAGTTTTCTTATTATATGGACCCATAAGATTCTATTGGAGTTAATTAATTTTATAGATGTGGTAATTTAGAATTGTGTTGCTGATGGTAACATATAATTTGAATTGAACTCAAACAGATTCCTCACTCGGTTCTTCTTCCGGTGAAGTGAGGTTGTCCAATGTCACTGCAAGCAGTTCGCTGCAGAGGAGAATATCAGTTAAACAATTTTCTAAAGATTCACTGGTTCGATGCAACAATTACCAAGAGGGCAGACCAGTCTGTTCGTCTGAGTATTTTGATGTTCCTGTTGCGGAATTGGATTCAGTTGACCTTGGTGGCAATAGGTTTGCTTTTACTGGACTGACATGCTAGTACAAACAAGTTGAGTTTGAGACCTTTCATTTTTATGTTTCTAAGTAGACTGATACTTTATATTTTTTTTAATTCTTTATAGGGATGCTTGTATTAAGATGTCAGAATCTACCCCTCGCGAATCATCTGTTAGTGATAGCAGTTCTCTTGCTGTAACACCGGGAAGTGTTGTTTGGGCAAGAACATCTTGTCAAACGTGGTGGCCTGCTGAGGTATTCACTTGATATCTTGTAATGTTTGTTGTTTTCTGCCTTTGTCCGTGTTTGTGCATAGGAGAATATGAAGTTAATTGGACAAAAGGAATCCATATTTACAGAGTCCGTCCCCTCTTTGTAGCATCCTTATAGGATCTTTTTGCATACACTTCACTTACCACCTAAGTACTACCTAATTTGTTTAGTGCAAAATACACAACCATCTGGATATTGTAACATTTCCTTATATTTCGAATTGAAGAATCTAAATTTAAAATGATATAATCTGTGGAATATGGTCCATATCTGTTTAAGCCACACGATGCTTTCCGTTTCCATTTTTAATTATATTTAACTTAGTAGCACAATGCTAATTAAAGAATTGGCGATATAAGTACAAGAGTATCATCTTTATTGTCCTGTCTGTCAACTGTGACAAACACCCCTTGTATTTATCTGTTTACTCATTATAACTGCTCTTCTCTATCTGTAGATTTGTAAGACAATGCTCTCTCACGGGAACTCTAGATGTTAAACTTAATGTTTTAAAAATCGTTTTTCGTGCGATGTTAATTTTTTATCCTTTAATTTATTAAATATTGAACTTTCTTGTGCCAGACTCATTTATTACGAAATTGTGCTGATTTTTACTTAATGAATACTTTTTTAGCTTACAATATTAGAAACTATTGACGCATATTGTCATACTTTTTATGTTGTATTGATGGAAGTTTACTTCTTCAGATAAAGCTTTCTATGTTCTAGTTGATAAAATGGATTAGCTTATGACTTTGGTGTGAAGCTGATTTTTCTGCTCCACCGTTTTGTTTTGAATTTCATAGTCCATTCATCTATATTGATTTTTTAAACAATTAACTTTTCCAGATCATGGAAGAAAGATGTGCACCATCTGACTATGTCAGAGATGGACATGTTTTAGTGCAGTTTTATGGAAATCATCCCAGGTATTTTGGCATATATTTTACACAGGAGTTACTTGAATTTATCTAATCTGTCTACTGATTGTATTGAATAATACTTTGTTCATTTACAGTGCTTGGATTGATCCGTCGACAAATATTTCAATTTTTGAGGATGTGAGTTTAATCCTTGTCCCGCACTATGCTTTTTTGTACATGCTACTTCGGGGTGTTTAAAAGTCACTATCTCGTATTTATGTTTTGATAATATTTAACATCTAAATAAAACCACATTGTTCTAGCTTGTAGATAGAATCCCTTAAAAGGAAGAAAGAAGAGGGCCAGTAATTTTGCTAATATGTTACTCGGCCACCTAGTAGTTTGCCACACTTTTGTAGAGAACATTAAATTAGCGTTTTGCAATGTACTATTTCTGCAGTTGTAAATTATTCTAATAACCCACTTCTATTTTTCAATTTCCTTTTTTTTTTTTTGAGACTTGGGTTGTGTTGGATAATTTGGAAGTTCTATTTTGCACAAATTATGTTATGCAAGCTGTAAATTCAACTATTGTAAAGGAGATAGTTCCATGGTAGTTTGCCTAAAATATATATTGTCGTTGTCTCATGTCTATGGTGAATTTTATTGCAGTCTTTTGAAGAAAGGAGCAATAACCCTTCACATGATTTTCAAGATGCTCTAAAGCAAGTATGTTGAGCATGTTTTGGCTACAACAAATTTTAAAATATCAACTATTTGTCTTTCTTTCATTTGTCTTCTAATTTTATTTCATACGAATGTGATACTAGGCCTTGCAAAGGAAAGCACAACTTAGTTCTTGCCAAAACATGAGTCCCGATAGGTCTGCTCATTCTAATCAGCAAGATCGTTCAGCTGGTATGTTTCTAGTTTTTATTTTCATTAAAATCATGTTTTGTATAGTGAAATGGTTTGGAACAAGAAGCCGCATAATTAAGAGTCATTAATTTTGTTGAGTATTGTGTAAAAAATATATAAATAGTTATAGTGAACTTCAGTTAAAGACAAATCGTTTAGGAGAATCCAAGCTCAAATCATAACTGAAACAACCGTTTTGGGAGATTTTCAATCGAAAATGGTTTCTGAAGAACATTGATTATAAATAAAATTTTATTGATTTTGCAACAAAAAATGTATAAGAGAAAACAATTCCAATTATATGAGGGCACCCTTTTTTTAGTTCGCCTAGGGCTGACCATGTGTTCTCTTCAAATAATTTACTTTTTCTATATATGGTTTGACCAGGTAAATACTCTTCACCTAGCTCAAGCAGAACACTCAACGATTTTCAAGAGAGACGAAGAGGGAAAAGGGAACGGAAACCCAAAGTTCATTTTGATGTGAGTTGCTAACTAAATACTTATGGCATGAAATGATCACTATTAATTAAAACTTATTTCTCATGTACACAAAATGAATAAATTCTCAGGAGGTGTCTTATCCAATCAAATCAGAAAGGAAGGATCGTCGGTTAAAGATAATGCGCTATCTAGGCCTTGCACCTCCGGTTGGTTCTCCTTTTTGACCATGATTACGAGTGAAGAAATGAATATTTCTGGCCTAATAATAGCTCTAGTTGGTCTCCCTTTTTTACTAACTATAATATAATAGTAGTCTTGCGTGCATAATTAAAAAATTTGCTTCTACTCCTGCCATTCGCCTAGTAACACCTTTTTTTTTTCTTCCAGATTATTTAGTCTCATTGTTTCATTACTATATGTAAAAATCGTATTCTTCATACGACAATATTTGAAGGAATATCATCAGTTATATCCAATTATTTTTTCTGTTTTTTTTGGGAAACTTTGTTGCTTCATGATGGAGTACAAAGCTCAATGTACACGAAATTTTGATCTAGATTGCTTATTGCTTTAAATTTTAAGGATCTTTACGAGAATTTTTGTTAAAAAATTGATATATATATATTATCTTCAGAGAAATTCCTTTAACATAATTTATCTTATTGAAAATAAAAATATATAAAAAATACACATTAAAATATTTAATATTGTAACAAGTATATATAAACTTTATATTATTTAATATTTAATTGGACAAATATTGATTGAAGAAAGTAAAACAATAATAAGTAAAGAAAATTGCTTAATTGAATAGTAATTAATGAGAAACTAGTAGTAACTTGTTTTGATACAGAAATTCTAAATGGATCATAATACATACGATAGTGAGATGTGATTTCATTATAATAAGAGAGGATGGAGTGATTTTGAGGTTCAAGAGTAAGAACTCAAAGCTAGTAGCTTGATTAGATTATATCAAACTTTTTTTAAAAATTGTTAATGTATTTATTATTCTAAAAATTTCTTCTTATATTTTTTTTGTTTTTTTTAATTAAAAAATTCCTCAATACACTGATGTTTTCAAATTTTTTATTAGCGTTAATGATTATACACCGACAATATAGTTCTTTTTACATAGTCATCTAATTATATTTTACCATGTTTCATAATTAAAAAAAATAAAAAAATCTTACGACTAAGAAATGTAATACATTATATAGGAATATACTACATTTCTTATATAAGGTGGTTCGCCAAAAAAGTGAACTTGTCAATGAAACATTATCTATCAAAAATGAAAGGAGCATGTCTCTTCAATCGCTTAGATCTGTATTATTGGTGTTGCACAGGAGTCATTGTTTACAATGATTTTCTACATATTTAGTCTTATATGTGTGTCTTGTTCAATTTTGGGAGAGTTGTAATAAAGTTACTAATACCAACATGATAAAAAAAACCAAATGACAAGCAGGACGTTGGATCAGCCAAAAGAATGAAGTAAACAATAAAAGACGAAAGGGAACACCATACATTCATTAATGGATCTAAAAGATTTTTTCTTTCTTTTTAATCTTTACATTCATTCCACCCAATATAAAAGGTTTTATACTTAGGGATAAGTTATAAGTTATTCTTTAGTTTTTAAAAAGATGTAGCTTAATGCACGTACACTTATACCGTAAAATAATAATTTGATATTTATCATCTAATAAAAAACTATCATACTATCATGTTACTATAAGAAACTGTCCTTCTATCGTGTTATACGATTAATTTTAAAATTAATCAAATTAATTTTGAAATTAATCTTTTCTTACAACCACCTCTTTTTATTTATAGAGCTAGGGCTATAGATTTTTTTAATGTTCTAAATTTAATTTCAATTGAACTAATGCAGCGCTATCTTAATATTTGAAAATAGTTCACCCGTATAAAAGTTATTTAAAATCGGACTTTGTTTCCAATTCTAAAATATTACATTTTAACTTTAAGTCTAAATTATAAGTGAAAATAAAATCTTACAAAAGATAAATATTGAACATATTTTTTAGACATCATCTATATAAATTTACAAAATGGGTCATGTACTTTCTATACTCAATTTTACGCAAATAATTATCACGTGATTATAATTACTATTGTAAAATAAGTACACAATTAATAGATTGTAATATTGATAATTCTAACATTTAATGTATTATCAAACTTATTAAATAATACTATGACAGCACGTCCTTCAATAATAGTGTTATACTAATACAAATAGTTATTTTTTTCCTTTTTTTTTGGACAGAATTATTATTTTTATTTTATTTTTCCTATATTGTACATAAAAAATAAACTTTGTAAGTCAATATCAATGAGCTTTTTTATTCATATTTCATTTCTGTGGTAAACCAATCTTGCAATTTTCGGGGCATGATATTGGAGTCAAGCTAAAGGGCAGTAAGGAAATTTAATTTAAGCTGAGAAATACCTTCTATATTTTGAATTTCATTACTCTTTTTGTTACTAATAATATAGTATACATGAAGGTATTATAAAATTAGTTAGTAGTTTATAAGCAATATTTCAATAATTTACAAACCTTATATTAAATGTGTCTTAAAAAACCTTCTAAATAATTGAATATTAATATTTTTTTTCTTAACCCACCCATTTTTAGAAAAAAATTGGTTTGATCAATTCGCCGCCATTTAATAATTATTTGGATTTTTTTTTTATATGTTTGGTAAAAATTGATAAAAATCATTAGAGTTCGATAAAAATTTAATACACGAGAATGAATCATCTTATAAAAAAAATTTAGATTGAATAATTAATAGTTAACAAATATAAAGCGGATAATAAATAGTTAATTTTTAATCACTATTATTATTTTATTAATTTAGTGAAAATTATTCCTACGCAACATCATTTTTTTTAATATTAACCGTTGACTTTCATTTTCTTCCTTTTCTAATATTATCTTTCTTTCATTTAACATATCAAACAAGATTTGTAAAAATTATGTTAAACTATAATTTTTTTAAAATGACATTTAAACACTATCTCTCTCATTAACGCATTAAATTAAAGAAGTTTGCAAAATCATATTAAATTATAAAATAAATTAAAATTTAAAATGAGTAAAATAAACATTAAAAATTAATTCTTATAATCACTGAAGTTGTATTAAATCATTTAATTATCTTAAGATTATTAGAGATCGATTTAGATTGATTTAATTAATTCTAGTTATAAAATAGATTGATTTACTAAAAAAAAATTTATGACATATTTATACATTAGTTTTAGTTGATTTTTATAATTTTCAGTAATAAAAATAATTTAACACATGAAAATAATTTTGATTTAAATTAATATTGTATTATAAAAAGAATGTACACATAAAAATTTATATGATAAATAGTTATGAATTAAACTAATATATTTTTAACTAAATTAATGATAATCTTATTTTTGGGAGTTGTAATAGATTGAAACACTTTGACTAAAAAGGAAATTATTTATCATTCACCTAAACATCAGTTATTAGTTAATTAAATTAAATTAATAAACAAAATAAAAAAGAGAATTTCTTGTCACGGCAAGACAGAACCAGCACAGCAGTGTGTCTATTGTGTGTGTCCGCGCCGGGGAAGAGGCCCCATTTTCTCCTCCCTCTATTTATTCGTTCATTCACTCTTCTCTTCTCTATTCGTTACGTTACGATCATCACATCTTCCATGGCCTCTTCAATTTCAATTCCCGCACCAGGTTTCTTCTTCTTCTTCTTCTTCTTCTTCAATATTAGATTCGCTCCTTTAATAATTCCTCTCTTCTCATCTCTCAATCTCTCTTTCGCTTTCTCACAGATGCTATTCAGGTTCTCCTCTCATTACTAGCCGATGATTCTTCCTCCGTTAGAAAATCCTCCATGTCTTCTCTCAAAGACCTTGCCTCACTGTAATAATCACCGTTTTTACTCTCTCTCTTTTTCTTTCATTCGCTTAATTTCGGTTTCATTTCTTACATTATCATTTTTCATTATTCTGTAGAAATCCTGTTCTGGTTCTCGAGTGCTGTGCGTCGGTTTCACGCGGTGGACGTCGAGTGAGGATTTTTCTGATAATTTTTTTTACGGTTGGATTCAAATATTTTGCTGTTAATCTTTTTTGTTTTTGTTTTGTGGTTTAGCGATTTGGAAACATGGCTGGAATTTTTCAAGTTATGGCGTTTGGAGTTCGAGCGCTTGATGAAAGAGATGTTGATTCTGCTTTTATGACTAAGCTTGCTAAGATTGCTACATCCGAGATGATATCCTCTAAGGTGATTTGTGTTTTCATACATGAATAGTTTAGTTCCAGTAATGCCTATATGGTTATGTTTTACTTTGTCTATGAAATAGTAGTAATCTTAGCTGGAACTCAATTTAGTGAAAATTTGAACTCAAATACAACAATACTGCAGTGAATAAATGGAAAATAGTATAAAGATTGAACACAAAACCATCATGCTACACTGAATCATTATTTGCAATTAATATATAGGAGTAGTTTAGTTCAGATGCAATAAATGGGAAATTTAGTGAAAATTATTGCTGCACTGTATATAAAGCTTGCTAAGATTGCTACATCTAAGATGATATCCTCTAAAGTGTTTTATGTTTTAATAAAGGAGTAGTTTAGTTCTTGGGATGCCTATATGGCATGACTTTACTTTGTTATATCAGATGGTAGTAACCTTAGCTGGAGCTCAATTTAGTGAAAATGTGAGCTGAAATACAATTATAGTGAAGTGAATAAATGGGAAATATAAGGTCGAAGACAAAACCATTATGCTACAGTGAACTGAAATTAAAAACAAAAGGAGCAGTGAATAATATGGCCGTTACCTTGCCTCTGATGATGTTTTCTTAGGCTTGGTCAAATGATCCAAACATTGGTGTTTGAGGTTTGGAAGTTTTGATAATAGAATTCATGTCGTTGAACTTAGTTGATTGGGTATTTTTTTCTGCAATAAAAGAGGTAAGTGGACCACGCTTATTAATGGGTTGTGATTTTTTTTGAAAGATAACTTCCTTAAAGAGTAACCCCTATGTGAGAGATACAAGAACAGTTTTTCGAGTCTTCATCTAAGAGATATTAGTTTTTAGTTTAAGCAAACATTGTTTATTTGATAACAATTGGTCGGTTTGCAAAAAACTCAACCTCATCAATGACAATTAAGCCTTCACACTAGGTCGGTCAAATATATGGATCAAATGACACTACAATTTTCTATGATGTCAACTTTAAAAAGACTGTTTACTTCTTAATCTCTTAATGGTTTTGCCTATGATTTTTCATTGTTTTGCTCTCCCTCTACAACATTAAGGTTTCTTTCCCATTTTTTCTTTCTTTCTCCCTGAGTGTTTTAAACCCTAGTTAGAGTAGTACTTTAGGCTTATTGGTCTACTACATACATACCATGACTTTTCTGTCGTTTCAATATTTACTTGAAATGATTGTTATTCTCTTGCACTCTTTATTGGTTTCTTTCTGGTACGGGAACTGTACCAATATTCCAATTAAAGTCCTAGTTATCTTAGGATATTCCAGTTATTGGCTTAAACAGATTTCACATGTTGCTGCTCACGGTTTATGTGTCTCACACTGAATGTCTTCTGCAGGAACTCAATTCTGATTGGCAACGAGCAGCAATCAGCCTACTTGTTGCAATAGGGTCACATTTACCAGATCTTGTGAGTTATTTATTTTTTCTTTGAACTATTAAAGATTATTTAATAGGTATTCAAATATTATAAATATTACATGTTTTTAGGTCAATAGAGAAAGTAAAAATAAGGTTACAGGTATAGAAGGAGACAACTTAGACAAGGAGGAAAAAATTTAACAGAATGCAACCCTACAGTCTCTGTGATTACCAGTTTGATAAATCTAATTATAATATCATTTTCAAACTCCATAATTCATTTTATCTCTTGATACTCGTAATGCTCTCTGTTGGGAATCAATCCTGAACCATTATAAGAATCATAACATTGTATGGTTATAAGAATTGCAATCAACTTTTCTGTTGTTGTGTTTTTGAGCTTCTTAGTTAATTCTGACTCTATTTTTTGAATCCTTTTTCATATTTGTCTTTCTTATGTGTTTAAATAATTTCTTCCTACTCTTTCTGTAGTTTCAAATTTGTAACTATCTTTTGACATGTTAAAGTAATATTTCCCTTTCATTTTAATTTCACCAGGTATACTACTGGCTTCTATTTTAAATTTGTATTTTGTTTGCACTTATCCTATTGTTCCTTGAATTTTGAGCTTGTTCTCAGTTGTTGTCCTTAATCTCCTCTACCCTTGAATTGGCATTGCAGGTGATGGAAGAAATTTTTCTTCATTTATCGGGGACAAATTCAGCATTACAGGCTATGGTTCAAATCCTTGCAGAATTTGCTTCTAGCAGTCGTCAGTGATCAAATTTTACAGTTTTTCAGTTGTCACTTTTTTTTTTTCTGGATGGGGTGAAGGGTGGGTTCAAATTCTGTGGTAAACACTGATGTATTTTCTTTTTTTTAATTTCTTAATCTAATACAGCCTTGCTGTTCATTCCCCGCTGGAAAGGTGTACTTTCACGAATTTTGCCAATTCTTGGAAATGTGCGAGACATCCACCGGCCAACTTTTGCAAATGGTGTGGTGATTTTTCTGCCGCTTTCTTGATGAATGTGTAATATGTGATATTATCTTTGATCTTGTGCTGATTTGTCCAAGCTGCCTTCCCAGTTTTAATTGCTTATGAAATAATCTTTGTTGTAAATTTCATACAATATAATGTAGGACACAGTCTGATACAGATAAGGAAAATGCTGATTATTATGAAAAATATTTTGTGCATGAAGGTGCAATTGTAAACGAGTCGTTTGCTTTTCTGTCTCTTCTACAGTTCTTCTCTACCCCACAATTTCTAATTTAGTCTCTCCTCTCTCACATTCATATCATGCACCTCATACTATGCAGCAAAGCTGTTTTGAAAGTGTGTAACTAACTGATAACAAACTATTGAATACACCCGTGCACAAGAAACAAGTTAAAAAAGTTGCAGATTTTCAAATGACAGTTCGATTTGTAGTTTCGTATATTTTAAAACGATCTTGTCCAAGAAAACTATTTTAATGTGATGTATTTAACTGTTAGTCGACTAACATCTTGAATGAATGGTAAAGTGTGGTTGATGGTTTCTAATTTATCCTTATATGATCAATTTTGCCTCTATGGTTTTGGAGCAGGTATGTTGGAAATTAAGAACTGGCAACAAAGTGATAGAAACCAAGAAAAAATATGAGAGAGAAAGACAGAGTTGCTCTCTCAGTAATCTGTTAACTGAAATAAACTAACTAGAGTGCAGATTCTGTCATATTTATAGTTTTATAGTATGGATCAAACTCAGATTCCTAACTACTTTTAACAGCCAGGTCATTTAGATTGACATCTGAGCATATCTGAGCTAGTTTTTTATTTTTTTTGCAAAAGAGCATATCTGAGCTAGTTTTTTATTTTTTTGCAAAAGAGCATAGCTGAGCTAGTATTTCTCGAACACTATCAATTTGGGCAATCTTATTTTCATCGAACTCTATTTAAAATGCATTCTAGGTTTAGTTTATAATGGTGGGTAATGGGATATATCTCAGTTGATGGATCTTTGAAATAGTTTAGTTTTTGCAAATGTACATTTGTAGATTTATGATCCTTTTGCTATTGGTCATAGCTTCAATTTATGTCCTCATTACTTGGTGGTACTGGGATGGGGGAAAAGCTTTGGCTAACGGCTAACCTTTCTCAGCGGTGTAATTTCTATTGATAGTCCGATCTATTTAACTTATCTCTGTGTTTGTTTTCAGCATTCAAGTGTTGGTGCCAAGCTGCTTGGCAATATAGTATAGATTTTCCTTCACATTTTCCGCTAGATGGTGATGTCATGTGAGATAGAATATAGTCTTCTAGTTTATATTTAGATTCATGGCATTTACATTTCTTATTTTTGAGGGTGAGAGATATCTCTATGTAGTGCAGGTCATTTCTAAATTCTGCTTTTGAGCTTTTGTTAAGAGTCTGGGCAGCTTCACGGGACCTAAAGGTTTGCCACCATATCGTATTTTTGGTTGTGTTTTACTGCCTATATGGCCCTCTATTATCTTTTTTTGTAATACTGCGAGATATAACTCACTGTCCATAATTTGTTCTGAAGTGGTTTTTCAATAAATAGTTTATTCTATATCAAGATGATTTTTTTTTGCCCCAGAGTTAAGAAATTTATTAAGATATATTCTATATCATAATATTTTTTTCACCAAGTTAAGAAATTTGTTAAGATATTAGAGTTAGTTGGGTACTAGTGAAACTGTTATTGGGCTTAACCTTATGCTAGTAGTTCTTGTATTTGACCTAATTATCAGTATCTATATATCAATATTAGGTTAGAATATTGTTACATGTTACATCTAACAAATCATATTTTTAATTTACTACCATTCACCATGCCTTATTCACTAAACCTAATTATTACTATGTCTATCAATATCAGGTTAAGATCATTATAACACATTCAATTTATGAATTACAATTTTAATTTACTGCCATTAATCATTTTTCTCTCTTCTCCTTTTTCACTAACCATAAACCTATAATAATCCTCACAAAAGGACTGCTGTCCCTTTTTAATTTCTTGCATACATGGCATGTTAAATGCATTTTACTCAATGTCTTTGGTTTAATTATGTATTATAATGTTTTCATTGGACTAATAGTCAAAGACAAAAATAATAGCCAACAGTACTTTGATTTAACAGTTAATATGAAGCAATGCTTCAATTCAAACCACTCGATATAAATTATGAGTTTCTGAACTCACTGTGTTTTTATAGTTGAATGATTATAGATAAGTAATTTAACATATTATTTTAATGATCGATATACCTATTTTTAGTGCTTTTATGTATTTTGGTTGTTTCAACTTTTTTGGATATAGGTTCGTGTAGCATCCGTTGAAGCACTTGGGCAGATGGTTGGTCTCATAACACGGATACAATTAAAGGCAGCCTTACCAAGGCTTGTTCCTACAATTTTGGATTTGTAAGATTGGTCTGCATGTTGCTTTAGATAACCTTAGTTGCTTGCATGCTCTGTGGGATAGCATTTTGCATTTTAGATTTTTAACGAGTGCATTTTAATAAGACTAGAATATAGACGATACGTATAAATACGCAGGTATTGTAGTAAAGATTCTTATTTTTCTATTCTGCTGTCAGGTATAAAAAGGATCTCGACATTGCTTTTCTAGCTACATGTAGTCTCCACAATCTGTTGAATGCCTCTTTACTGTCCGAAAGTGGCCCTCCTATGCTTGATTTTGAGGTAATGTTGTGTATGAAGTTATTTTTTAAAGGCTCCTAGTATGTTGAATTTTTTTTATCCTACTTCTTTTTCTGTGGTAATCTTTGATCAGATCTCAATGAAACCTTCTGAATTTGATAGGAAAATCAATACATTGTTTATTTTGCTAAGAAGTGCTTCTTGTTGTCCTACTGAGTACTGTATCTACCGTAGAAAAGCGACAAAGTTTTCTTTATCTCTTCTCACAATGCCGACGGGATAGACTAGACAACTTGATAGGAATTGGATCGAAATATAGAGGAAAATGATGTGTATTGATAGAAAAGAACTATTACAGTCCAAGTATTCAAGAGACGTGATGGTCTGCCACTCTAATAAGCCTCTTTTAAAATCAAAGATTCTAATTCTAGTCCCTCCTATTATTTTTAGCCTCACATCTCTCAGGCCTAACTAACTAGCTGGTTAACTAAGTAACCAGCTAAGTGGTTACCTTTCAATACTCCCCCTTAAGAATTCACCTTTTCCTCAAGGTGAAGGCTTATGAAAAAACTGCGTCCTCTCAAGACCTCTTGCAATCTTGTCGTTCTCCTCCCAAAACAACGACAGCCATAAAACTTCCACATGGATCCCATTGTTTAATATAAAGTCGTTCTTATACCTTTACCCAGCAGCTTAACATTTTGGGGATAGTATGTTTATGACATTAAATAGTTGCTTTGTAAGTAGTTCCTTTATCTATGTCTTGCTTGAGTTAATAAATTGAGAAATTCAAAAAAAATTATTGGTGGTGTGCAGGATTTGACTCTTATTTTAGCGACACTTCTACCTGTGGTATCTATGAATAATGAAAGCAAAGATCAAACAGATTTCTCTGTTGGATTAAAGGTATTATTATCAGTTTTATTTGCTGTAATTGTTCAGAATTTTTGTACAATATCATCTGTAGCACTTTTTATTGCAAAGTTCTAACTTCATTCGTTCTTTCCAGTCCTTGGCTTTTTATCCCTTAAATTTGATGGTGCATGCCTTGTTAGTGTGTATAGGTTATCTTTCATCTTTGTGTATGATTCTTTCTGAGATTTAGTCATTATTTGTTACAATGGTTTGTTGGAGTTCAATTCCAACACGATGATTAGACTGGTTTACTCTCTCTCTCTCTGGTGCTTTTTCTAACAAAAGTGAAGTCTGATTGTGGCTGGTAGGTCTGTTCACTTGGTGATTACCATTTTTCTGGAGATTTTCATTGTCTGCATTTTTGGTGTATTTGGCTAGTTTGATGATATAATTTTTAGGCAAAACTCCTTGGTGATTTGGGATAGAGGCTTTCTGACTTCGTTTTTATGAAATAGAAGGAAAAAGCTCCTCTAAAACAAGTTTGCTCTAAAAGTGAGCAAGTAAGGGCTTATTCACACTTAAATTTCAGTGGGTTGAGATTAGGATTTTTAAAATTAGGGGTGGGCAGTGGATCCATCCTTGCTTACTTTAGAGCAGCCTTATCCCAATTAGAGGACATGGTTTCCTTAAGGTTTTGCTATTTAACATGTGCAAAAGGTATGGAGCAAATAAGCGTGTTTTCATTCTTCATTTAATTTGAAGTGCATCATCACTGTCCGAGCCCACTTTAATTCAAGGGTGGATGCAATTTTCTTTTGTTCACTAGGAGTAGTTTTATCCTTTTATTTAGAAAAGAAGTTCGATGTTTATTTAATTTATTTAATCACGTATGGCAGATGTATAATGAGGTGCAGCATTGCTTTCTGACAGTTGGCTTGGTGTATCCAGATGATTTGTTTCTGTTTCTTGTAAATGTAAGTATTTGTAAATTTAATAAGCGTATCTGTATACTTGATAATGTTTGTAGTTTTTATTCCCTGTTATTATTTTTTTCTGGTCGAAGAAAAGAAATTTTACTGAGATTCAAAGAGGAACACTATAATAATCAGATGATTTATGAAGTATGTTGAATTGAATGAGAGAAAACCAAGGTATAACGAAACAAAACAAAACAAAACAAAATCAGGCACCCCTAGTATATCCGGTATCTTGTTTCATCAATTTTAAATTGAATGGTATTTATATCTACACATGTTGTTGTTTGGTTGTCTGTTCAATTGAAGAGGGCATTTTATCTTTTACATTTGTCTCTTTCTTTTGAAGACTCTTCTATTCCCTAGGAGAAAATGATTCTTATTCTGTTTCCTTTAATGTGATATGACATTTTGCTTTATCTTTCTTTTGTCTATACTTCCAGAAATGTAGGTTGAAGGAAGAAGCATCGACTTTTGGTGCACTTTGCGTATTGAAACATCTTTTGCCAAGGTTGTATTTTTTTGTTTGTTTAAATCCTGATGATAATTATTGGAAAGTATCTACGTATCAGCAGCTGACAATTTTTTTTCTTTCGGAAGGCTATCTGAAGGTTGGCATAGTAAAATACCTCTACTGGTTGAAGCTGTAAAGTCCTTGTTAGAGGAGCATAATTTAGGTGTTCGAAAGGCACTTTCTGAGGTAAGTCATTGACCATTTATCTGTTGTTCGAATTTTTTAATATTTAAATAAAAATAATGCAACATGTTGCCAAAGTCAATATTTCTTGTCTTCTGTCTTCCTTATTTGCTAGTTAATTGTGGTTATGGCTTCGCACTGTTACTTGGTTGGTTCACCTGGAGAGTTGTTCATTGAATATCTTATACGAAATTGCGCTTTAACAGATCAAAATCAGAGTGATCTTGATAGCACACCAAATAAGAGAAAAGAGGTACACTTCCCCTTGCCTTTGTCCTCAATTACTAGTAATGTATATATATTTTAATTACCAAGTGTGAGTTCTTTTATTCAATACTATGTTGTTACTTTTTACTTGGAGTAAGGATGTCTAACTTACGAGTTAACTCTTAGAAGAACTATATTGGTTTATGATTCTAGGTATGAAAATTGCGTTAACTTGCTACAAAATTGTTTGCGTAAGCTCTGGTAGACTTGCATAAGTTGCATAGATTCACAAGTATGAGGATGATTGAATGTGTCACAACATAATGGTTTTCCCCAGACATGCCTGAAATGGCACAGGCTCAATGTTCTTTAATAAATATAAAATGCAAAAGTTGAATGATAAGGATCTTCAATTTAGAAAACATTAACCTTACAGTTGTAGCTCTTCCGAAGTTACATCTAGTATCCCAATGTGAATCATATGTAAAGGATACTGTATTGAGTCTCAACCCTATAGCTCCCAGTATAAATGAAGTCACAAAGCAGATCATTTGTAAACTCTAATTCATTTAAAACTTCTCAAATGAGATTACAAATATTTATAGCAAGACTATCTCTAAATCATGGGCCATAAGTGACACCATTCTTAAGACCCATAATGGGCATACATCATATATTTTCTAAAATAAACTAAATGTAAGGAAACAAAGTACCTTCACTTACACATGACATCAACTAAATCTATATTAAAACTATTACAATTCCAAATTAAAACAACCTAAGAATTATTACAAACCAAATTAAAATCGTTCATCCTAGTTTATTATAATATGGATCATCTTCATGTTCTTGAGGTCCTTATCATATTCTCTGAAAGGAGCTCTAGGCTCTGGTAGTTTTCCATTTTCTATTGTAATTGAGCTGCTGCTCGTCTTGTCATAGTAATATACAGCATGATTCCACTTCTATTTTTACGTGTTCTAACACTATCATCCTCCACTCTTTAGTAATTTTGAACTTTGCGATTCATTAGTTTTTACTTTGATTCTGAGCTTGTTATGCTGAGTTGTGAACCTATCTGGTGATTTATGAACTTGCTTTCAATTTTGAATGCCATGTTTGTGTATTCTGTTCTGGTCTAGTCCTATGAAAATATTTTGCTTTATCTATATAAATGTTGAATTTTTATTTTACACAGTTTAGATTGCATTTAGATACTATGATGCTTTAATCATTATTTTTGCATCAAGTGTAATCTTACAACGTTGAGTCAACTTTATGGAGATTCCACAAGTTTATATAGGTCGAGTTTGATAACTGGTTTTGGAGCTTGATCCCAATTTTTTTTTAGAACATTATCATATTTGGTTATTTTCTTGGATATAGTATTCCTCTGCTGATCATGTTTTTCCTTTTCAGATGAAAATCGGAACAGTTTCTCCTGGTGAGTTACGAGCAGTTTGTGAAAAAGGTCTCCTGTTGGTAACTATTACGATTCCTGAAATGGAGGTAATTTATATATTTTTCTGTACTGATCAAATTTTTGTGGTCGTGATTTCACTAGTTTATTGGGTCCTATTATTTTTTTCAGTTCCTTATTTGATCTTTTGCTCAAGAAAATGTCTAATATTGCTTTGGAATTTACAGCATATCCTTTGGCCTTTTCTGTTGAAGATGATTATACCACGGACCTACACTGGTGCTGTTGCCATGGTATAATTTCTATATTCAATATTATTTTTTTTGTAGAAAGTTGAACTGAATACTGTGATGCTTGATCGATTTTAACCTTTCATGTTGTATGTACTATGAAAGTGATGTTTTGTTATCACAGAGGTTTGACCTGGCAAATTAGAAGACATCATTTTTACTTATTACAGGTTTGCAGGTGCATCTCAGAACTGTGGCGGCATAGATCTTATGGTAGTGATATGTTAAGTGAGTGTAAAACCCGTCTTGATATTCCAACTGCCGAGGTAGGTTCTCTGCCTAACAGTCTGATTTTTGCTAATTCCTTGTACTCTTGATGGTGCAAGAAAAACCTTTGTAGGTTATATTCAGCACTATATGGTTAAATAATTTATGGTTGATATAGGAACTTCTTGCTCGTTTAGTGGTGCTTTTACACGATCCTCTAGCAAGGGAGAAATTGGCCACCCAGATTTTGACAGTGAGCTCATGCCATCCTTGAATACTGTTTTGTTTTTGAATTATTCTGTGATTTACTCTCAATGGATTAGGCAGTATAAATATTATTGTATCGCAGTGTTTGAAATGGTGTATATAATAACATTTACTAATCCATTATTAGCTTTTGTAAAATACAGTAAAACTAAATGAGGTGGCTTTAATATGCATAAAAATCTAATTTTCAAAGCTTACTTAACATTATGTAATTGATTACAAAGTTTATTTAGAAGAATACATTTCCTTAGATGACAAATATGTACATGTTTTTGTAGGTTCTATGTCTTCTGGCACCTCTATTTCCGAAAAATATCAATTTGTTTTGGCAAGATGAGGTAAAATCTGTGCTAAAAATTTGTTTTAACACATTGAAACCAAGCTTTTGTTGAAGGTTGAGAATCTGTCAAGTTTCTAGTTATAAAATATGTTGTACTTCTGCAAATAAACGTTGATAGAGTTTTCACATTCTCAGCTGTTAGTTGTGCATCTGTTAATATCAACACTGAGAGCATGAAATTTCATTTTGTTGTTGGCCTTTGTGGTTATTAAAGTTGGGTCTAAACTGAACCCAAGAAGCCAACTTAAGGTTATGAGAAGTATTTTGGCCGTGGTGTAAGATTTTAAACTGATCTTTCATTAACTTTTTGGTCATGAAAGTTGGGTCTATCTGAACTCCTGAAACTAACTGAAGGTTTTGAGGAGTACTTTGGCCATGCTGTAGGATCTTAAACTGATCTTTGTAAACTTTTTAGATGAGGTGAACATTTTAAGAGCTCTAGAACCACTGCATAATTTTGCACCATGTTTCCGCATCATTCTGTAAACGTCATGAGTCAGCAAAATACTTCATATACTTTCATTTTATCATACAGTTTGTCATAATCTGCTACTTGTATCAGTTGCTACATACAATTTTGAGATGGTTATTATATACCAAAATGTAATTCATTTGTGTTTTTGGTAAGTTCTAGATTCCGAAGATGAAGGCTTATGTTAGTGATACAGATGACTTGAAACAAGATCCATCATATCAAGACACTTGGGATGACATGATAGTCAATGTAAGTGTGATTGACTTGTCAAAGTCTTGTCATCCACTCGTCGAAGTGTTATCATTTTAAAGAAGTGCAGGTCATGGAGTCAAACATTCTTGTCTATGTTGTTCTTATTCATGTAGTTATGGGATCCATTAATTTATTTGCATTTGAAATATCTCCTTAAAGTTGATTGGATAACAAAATAATGGCATTGCTCAAATGGTGAAATACTCAACATTTCTCTAAAATATGCATTTAAAAAAAATGAAAATGATACTTAAGTCTGTCCAATATGGTTATGCAAAGGTAATTCAACTCAGTTTGTTGTCCTAGGCATTATAACAACTGTGAAATCTAAATCTCTTTTGTCAGCAAGATATTTTGTTGCATCTCTTTATTTTGGGTTTGCAGTTTCTTGCAGAATCTTTGGATGTGATTCAAGATGCAGATTGGATTATGTCTCTTGGAAATGTATTTGCCAAACATTATGAACTTTATACATCTGATGATGAACATGCTGCACTTCTTCACCGGTACCAATTCTCCAACCTAAAGCATGCTTTGCATGAGAAACGTGATATGTTAAACAATTCTTTCTGTTGCATGAGAAGTTGATTGCTTCACATTTCTTAGAATTTTGTTGGATCTAACTCAACCTCACAAAATCGACTTGGAAGGGGATGTCGATCCTTATAATTAACAATCATGCCATATCATTGTTCAATGTGGGACTCTCAACAACAGTTTCTTTTATCCATTCAAAATGATATAGAACAAAATTGCTGGTGCAGTTTCGTGGTGTGACCAGACTGTTTGGGGACCCCGGTATTTTGCCAGTTCATAGGACCCGTGCTACCAGTTTTCAAAGTAGTGGTCAGAATTCGATGCTTGGGATTCTTTTCACCTTTGACAATGAATCTACATATTGAAAATAATAGATAAAAGTAATAGAAGAGTATCTAAAAAATACGAGAATAGAAGACATTTTCCTGGCTAGCAATATGAATAAGAAATAATTATTCCATTACTTTCTACAAGTAGGCTATCAAGTTATAACTAAAAAAATGTTAAACACATACGAAGGTGCATGTTACTAAATTGCTCCTTCATAAAAACTAGTGGATGAATTCTAGCATTCCCCACATATATATAACTATAACTGCCCGATTTACATTATTTCTATAACTTCTATAAACAAATGTCTAGTCATTTCTTTTTTGTGAATCTGGTAAAATATGTGATGTGAAATAATGAAACACAGTCGAGTATATAGCCTATATAAACCTTTCGTGTAGTTAGTTATTGAAATCTGTACCTCAGGACTTATCTAACTGGTATTTGAATTTCATTAGATAAGTCCTGAATCAGATTCGGTTTGATGCTTTCTGTCTGAATCTAAAGCCTAGTATTTAAGACTGAACGAGTATGAAAAATTATTTTGAACTTTGACTCAGATGCTTGGGGATTCTGCTTCAAAAGGTTAATGACAGAGTTTATGTCCATGATAAAATGGATTGGATGTATAAGCAGTCCAACATTGCAATCCCAACAAACAGACTTGGTTTGGCAAAAGCAATGGGATTGGTAATTCAATTTCTTTTTCTTTTTTAACTTGTTAGACATATTTTCCCTTTCCCGCTGCTTCTTAAATTACCATTTTTTTTGTGTGAAGGTTGCTGCATCTCACTTGGATACAGTGTTGGAGAAGCTGAAGGATATTATAGACAATGTTGGACGAACCGTAATTCAGAGGTTTAGACTTGTAGGATTGAGTGTATACACTTCTCTTTCCGGATTGGTTTATCAGCTCACATTCTAAGCCCAAGCTTATGCATGTGAAATTATAAGGGTCTGTTTGGTTGTCATTCTATTATCTGTTTTCATTTATGACTTTCACTTTTCCCTAAATTACAAAAATGTCACATTGTTTTTGCGATATTTCATGTTTTAAAAAAAATTTAGAGAAAAATGAAAAATTGAAGACAACTTTTTATAGTAAAGTGGCATTTTTGTAATTAAAAGTGAAAATGACATGAAAAGTAAAAACAAATAATAAAACAGAACCCAAAGAGACCCTAATTTTTTGACAACTTCTAACCGTTTCTTTTTGAAAATCTTCTCCTTTTTGTACTTCATTGTGGCTTGAATGTTTCGGAACCTTTACTTGCTATGTTATATTATGCCATTGTGTCTGACAAAATTGTTAGGACCTTAATGTTACAGTCATATGATCTGCTTTCACCCTTTTATCTCCTTTCTTGGTCTTATTTTTACTTCTTGACGATCACAGTTTCACACACATCTTCCATTAAAGGACAAAACTTCAAGTGTGTCTGTGTTTTGTATTTGTAACTTGAAAGATTGTGCCTGTGTAAGATGCACCACCTTTTCGAATATGTTAAGAAAACAGTAGCTTGATAGGAACTGGTAACTTGTTACTCAAAAATAGTTATAAACTGATAGAACACTGCAAAGTAAGAGGAATGAGACCCAAAGAATGGGGCCCACTCAACCAAGTCACACACTTCACACACATTCAGTTTCTAGCATGATTGATGGAGAGAATAAAAGCTATTGATGGATGGAATAAAAGCTAGTAATAATGTCCATTAAAGAGGGGAAGTGGGATAGACATGCAGTTTCAAGAAGCATGAATGAAAGGAATAAAAACTAATTAATAATGTTAATTATTTAATGTTATAAGAATGAGAGAATAGGAAGGGGGGAGATATTGAGAAAATATTCTAAGAAACAATTAGGGGAATTCTTTCTCTGGTTAGGAGCAATTGTGCTCTGGTTTAGGAGTTCTTAGAACTCTGGTTTAGTTCTTTTTCTGCATTTTTATATTTCCAGCATTGTAAGAGCATCAAAGCTCATCAATTCTAGCCAATAAAATTCTGGTTTCTATCATTGGTCCGACCTGCCGGATAGAGATAGAAGCTAGCGAAAACCGAATGCCACCAAAAATGTCTGACAAGGTTGAGGCTTTGGAGATAAGAATGGCTGAGATGGAAGGTTCAATGCGTCAAACCTTGGATGAATTTCGTCATACCATTTTGACAGAGTTTGCAAAACT
>JBBPBS010000753.1:2734931-2802830 GCA_037974835.1 Cicer judaicum | reverse complement strand
TGTGAAGCTGCAGTGTCAATATCCGGAGAATTGTAGAATCAATCGGGAAAAAGAACTTAATGTTGTTACCACGAATATACTAAAGCCAAGAAAAATCATAACATGGGAAGAGAATAAGGAAACCATCAGCTGGGAATCTGGAAGTCTGTTACAAAATCAATGTCTTAATGTTAGCCTTGAGGACAAGGCTCATTTTGAAGCGGATGGCAATGATAGAACACTGCAAAGTAAGAGGAATGAGACCCAAAGAATGGGGCCCACTCAACCAAGTCACACACTTCACACACATTCAGTTTCTAGCATGATTGATGGAGGGAATAAAAGCTATTGATGGATGGAATAAAAGCTAGTAATAATGTCCATTAAAGAGGGGAAGTGGGATAGACATGCAGTTTCAAGAAGCATGAATGAAAGGAATAAAAACTAATTAATAATGTTAATTATTTAATGTTATAAGAATGAGAGAATAGGAAGGGGGGAGATATTGAGAAAATATTCTAAGAAACAATTAGGGGAATTCTTTCTCTGGTTAGGAGCAATTGTGCTCTGGTTTAGGAGTTCTTAGAACTTTGGTTTAGTTCTTTTTCTGCATTTTTATATTTCCAGCATTGTAAGAGCATCAAAGCTCATCAATTCTAGCCAATAAAATTCTGGTTTCTATCATAAACCTCCAATTATACAGATCTGAATTACCGACAAACAAGAAAACAAAGATAGAACTTGAAAAAGTTCTAGGTTCTACAATGTCCTGCCAAAGGCCGCACGACTGAAGGTCGATGCCTTCCCTACCCTTTCCCCCCTTTGCAAGTTCCTTCCTACGTAGGCAAGGTTGTTACAACCCAAATCCTTTTTCTTCCCCTTCTCTTATATCCCAAATGTAGTCTACCTCAGGAGTCTCTAACAACCTATTTGTAGATCAATATTTGCTTTGGTTGAACAGTCACTTAATTTGCATCAGAACATGACAATTGTATAGAATTGAACAATTATTTAGTTTGTATTTGAACATGATAAAAGTTCATCCACATGCTCTTTGAATAATCTTTTCCACGATTGAATTTGATTCAGAATCTGTCTGACCTGTTTGTAGCTTTCATCTGTTGCAGGATACTATCATTGTTCTCTGATAGTTTCAGAACAGAAGAATCTGATGACATACATGCTGCCTTGGCTTTAATGTATGGATATGCTGCGAAGTATGCCCCTTCATCAGTTATTGAAGCCAGAATAAATGCCCTTGTTGTAGGTTATCCTTTATCTCTGTTTTTGACTTGCTATTTGTATCAGTATCTATCCTTTGTTGCCTTGCTTTATTTCAGACTGTATAAAATGTATTGAAGAGGGTTGATTGGAACCATGCTCGGTTTATTTTTTTAAATACAGTTTTAATTTGTGAGGTACTAAAAAGTTTTCAAGACAATAAAAGAAAATAAACAATAGCTTTTGAAGAAAATGATCATTAACTGTTTATATGTTATTACTGTTTTCTGGATAAAGAAAACAGTTTCACGAGTAGTTTCCGTAATTTTTAATGAAGTTAGTATGAATGTTACGGAGTTATTGATTATACACAAGGAGACTTTTTAAGTTAGTATCTGACCTCTGGTCAATGATTGAGAGATAAACAAGTGATAAAAGGAGTAGCCTTTTCTGGCCCATGTGAAATAAATTTTTTGTATTGAAATAATGGGGGAAACCATGGTCGAAGGGAACAGTGAACACATGCCTGGAAAGAATTATCAAGAAAGTGGGAGGGCGCATATGGGATTGCATAGTTGAGCGAGGAAGTAGGAAGTTAGTTAATGAAATCACGGCATGAGGAATGCATGGTGACTGGTCTGTGTGTTTTAAAGATGTTGATGATATTTGGTTGTAGGCTTTATTTGTTGCTTCCACACATAAAAGTTCTTGTCTAATTCTTTTTAAAGAGTTCTAAAATGGGACAGGTACTTGTTCTTACCAGTGTGAAGGATGTATTCATCAGCGGAGGGAATGAATTGATTAGTGTAAGATTCACTGGATAGCTTGCTGATGATAGAGACGGACGCAGTGGCCATGTATTGTATGGTAAAGGCTTTCTGATGGTGGTAGAGGAGGAGGAGGTGGTGGGAAATGTTCAGAATCCATGGAAATGGTTCAGGAAAACTTTTGATACTGTATTCTGAAAAACTAATATAGAGAATTTGGATGAGGAGAAATTCAGAGGATTAAGGATTTGAGAAAACTGAGTTCTGATTATGTTATATGAAAGCCGAGTGTTCAAATGATATGTATTTATACGGGGTTGAGGGTTATCACAACCATCTTACAATATTAAACCTCTGACAGTTATAAGTATAACTGACCTAAAAATAGTTAATAGAAGATCTTAAATAACAACTGTTTGACAGCATGAGTAAAATGGCATCTCACTTCTTGTTAATATATTTGTAGTTATTTTTAAAGTTGATTTGATCATATAAATTATATGTGGCCAGGGCACCAACATGCTCTCGAGGCTTCTTCATGTGCGTCATCCTATAGCAAAGCAAGCTGTGATCACAGCAATTGATTTACTAGGTTTGTAATCATGTCTTCATATTTTAATTATTTCTGATGCTTGTTGTGTTGTACTTGTTGCTTCTGTTGGTTTCTAATAGGGTTGGCAATAAAATCCGCACCCGCGGATACCCACCCAAACCCGCTTGATTTGGGCGGGGAAAACCCGCTTTAATTGGATGCGGGTGTGGATTTTCCCCGACATTAAAATTCGGGGGCGGGGGCGGGTTTGGGGGTGATGATATCCACCCCGCACCCGCACCCGCATCCGCCCCGCAAGTAATATTATTATAATTTTTAAATTTTATATACATATATATATTAAATATTTTGAATATTTTCTTATATATTAAAAATTATAATTTTATCTTTATAGAAAATATTTTTTAATTTTATTATTATTTAATAATAATTATTTTATTATAATAAATATGATTTTTTAATTTATAGTTTTATATATATAAGCGGGTGCGGGCGGGGAAACCCGAGACCCGTTGCGGGCGGAGATGGGTGTCTAAATTTTACACCCGCTATGAAACGGGGGCGGGTGCGGGTTTTCCCCGTTTAGTCGGGTGCGGGTGTGGAGGAAGCGAAATCCGCCCCCGCCCCGCCCCGTTGCCATGTCTAGTTTCTAATATGATCATCAAAACTTTTCATTTCTTTTGTTTAGTGAAAACATTTATTTACATATAAAATGGACTTTTAGAAAACCATTTATTGCTAGAAAACCATTTTTAGAAAATGAACATTTGTGAAAAAGTGTTGCCAAATTCAGCCATGGCGATGCCATTGCTTTATGGAATGGTGGATTTTGTGCTGGACGCCATAGGCTGCAACACCTATTATATCTCCCATTTGCGGCAATACTATGTTTACAGCATCCCCGATGGAACTTCCCAATTTAGGTGCTTAAGTGGCTCCCACATGTACACATCACTCATTTATAGTTTTTTATTATCAGTCCCAAATAAGCCCCCAATTCTTATTTGTGTAATTTTTGTGTCTTATTCAAGAACACACTACTTGTATTCATAATGGTGTTACAATGAATACACAATGTAATTAGCCATCATTGTCATTGTCGTTAATATCATTAAACCAGTTATCTTACCAATATTGATGTTGATATGGGCGTTAGCAGCTAGTTTCCAGTTTGCTTCACCTCTTGTTAAGAGTTCACCAGAACTTCATCAAATTTCAGGTTGATGTCCTGATAATTGTGTGCATAATATAATTCTGATAATGCAGGTAATGCTGTCATTAATGCTGCTGAAAGCGGGGCACCGTTTCCGTTGAAAAGAAGGGATCAACTGCTTGATTATATTTTAACTTTAATGGGTCGAGATGATAATGATGGCTTTGCTGATTTAAATGAACTCTTGCGTACTCAGGTATATAAAACGTTGTTGAAGGACCACTTGTATCTAAGTGTGAGTCTCTTGTCAACGAAAGCTGATAATATTTAACTTAATTTTGTTTATACTTAGGCTCTTGCTATAAGTGCCTGCACTACATTGGTCTCTGTGGAGCCAAAGCTAACTATTGAAACTAGAAACTATGTGATGAAGGTATGGGATATTATTTGGCTTTTGAATATATCTGCAAATTTTCAGCCATCTAAGTTTTCTGTAAATTTGACAGGCCACATTGGGGTTCTTTGCGATACAAAATGATCCAGTTGAAGTTGTCAATCCCCTTATAGACAACCTGGTCTCTCTCTTATGTGCAATTCTGCTCACTGGGTAATTTATTTAAACACATCGTATTATTCTGCTTAAGTTGTGTTTCTTTAAACATCCTCTCCCTTTGAATATTGTTTTAATTGTTTCATTTTTATCTTCTTATTGCTTCCTCATTTTATTTCCATTGCTCTTCTAAAAAAATTTATTTCCAAAAATAGATTTACTCTTTTGTTCATATATGCATTCTGGGCTATCATTTTTACAATTAATTGTTTGCTTGTTATTGTTGACTTGTTATGAACACAATATTTTATCCTTCATCTTTCTCTTTCTAAATACACCCATCATTAAATTAATCCGTTAAAAAGTTTTGACCTTCCAATCATGTCATACATTCTGTGTATAAATTGTAAAGGTGTTTTTTCACTTGTACTAATTAGTAAAAACATAATATTTAGTGGAGAGGATGGAAGAAGTCGAGCAGAGCTGCTAATGCTTACCGTGCGGCAAATTGATCAATTTGTCTCTTCCCCTGTTGAATATCAGAGGAAAAGAGGTTGTCTTGCAGTCCATGAGATGCTTCTCAAGTTTCAGATGGTTTGTGTTAGTGGCTATTGTGCACTGGGCTGCCATGGGAGTTGTTCACATACCAAGCAAATTGACCGTGCTCTATATGGGAATTTTTCTAAGCTACCATGTAAATATGTTCCATCAGATGACTTCAAATTTTTTTATATGTACTATATAACTATTTATGTCACTGGGATTGGGCTACTGGTTAAGGGTTTGGATAGTTTGCATGAGATCATTGGTACAAACCTCACTGCCACTATTTTAACCAAAAGAAAAATAATTATTTTGGTTTTCCATTTTCAGCTGCATTTGTATTGCCAAGTCGTGAAGCTTTGTGCTTGGGAGATAGGGTAACAATGTATCTTCCACGTTGTGCGGACACAAATTCTGAAGTCCGAAAGATATCAGCGCAAGTATGTACTTGAGATGTATTGTCTGTGTTATAAAATAAGACCTGTGTTGTTTTCTGCAATATTATAAGATTTACAAAATACATGCTCTCTGGTTTCACTTCTAATAGTCCATTTAATGGTTACGCTGTGCAGATTCTTGATCTACTCTTCAGCATTTCTCTTTCTCTTCCAAAACCTCCTGGTTTGTCTATATCTGCTGAAGATATAGAATTGTCATACAGTGCTTTGTCTTCTCTTGAAGATGTTATAGCCATGCTGAGGAATGTAAGTTCATTGACCACATTGTGTCTGCCTTTCGTGCATTTAAGTTGCAGATGAAGAAGAAATTGGGTATCGATAAGATTTTGGTCTCAGAAAATGTGACATTTTTTTTGAAATCAATCTCTATTTCCCTTCATTCAATAAACAATTGTGTTTTAGTCCCTGGTTGGGACTAGGAATACGAACACTTTTTGTTAAATGCAGAGCTAAACATGAGCCAAATTCAAATAGGGACAAATTTTAAACAAATCATGTTTTGAGGGATAGTATATTTAAGCCAAAAAAATAAGACCCAAGATGTTCTTGGTTTTTGTTGAAGAGAATTGTATGGAATAACGATTTTATATTGATGTTATGTTGATGCAAGTAACTTGTTGGCTGTTAATGTTAATATGAAAGACAAAGCACCGTTTTCTTATCCTTGTTTATATTTATTTACTGTTCCTAATTAAATAAGAAAACCATTAATGATATATAAGAAAATATGGAAACAATATTATTAGATAATCTAAGAGACTCTAACCTATTTTCTTTTATATGATAATGATGCATTGTTCAGATGTTCTAACAGTTTTCATGTGTGTATACAGGATACCTCTATTGATCCATCAGAAGTTTTCAACAGGATCATTTCCTCCCTCTGCATTCTTTTGACCAAGGACGAGGCAATTGTCTTTTCTTGTTCTCCTTATGCGCGTGTGTGTGTGTGTCTATCTGTAAATTATAATTATCAATTTGGATGACACTTTCATACAGCTGGTTGCCATGCTTCATGGTTGCTCAGTAGCTATATGTGATAAGATCAAGCAGTCAGCTGAAGGAGCTATTCAAGCTGTCGTTGAGTTCGTCACAAGGAGAGGGAGTGAATTGACCGAGATTGATATCTCAAGGTGTAAAGCATAGTTTATTTACAAATGTTACTTTATTGGAGAAACCACCTTTGGTTATGTCATCCTTTTACCTGATAAATTTTGAGCATAAGTTATTGTGACATACAATGTATATTATGTATTACAGGACAACACAATCATTGATCTCTGCCACTGTGCATGCAACTGACAAACATTTACGTGTGGAAACTCTCGGTGCTGTATCCTTTTTTCCTAATATATTTTAGAATATGTGCCTAAATGTCAACACAGTTCTTTATATAGTCTGGAAATTATTCCCCCCCACCACACACTTAATATATGATGCTTTCTAGCTGTTTGTCTCCGGTAAATTAACCTTTACTATAAAAAGATTGCTTCCTTGGCTGAAAATACTAGTGCAAAAACTGTTTTTGATGAAGTCCTGGCTACTGCTGGAAGGGATATAATAACGAAGGATATATCTAGGCTGCGTGGTGGATGGCCCATGCAGGATGCATTCTATGTAAGTCTGTCTTTTTCATTAATAAATATATTCCCCCCTGTTCAGTTTTAACTACAATTTATTTTCTCATAACAATGGTTGTACAAAAGTGTTCACTAGAATTTGAGTTCATAAAAAAGGGAGTTTGTCTGTTTTAGTATGTTCCTTACATGTTAAAATTATGGATATTGATCTTAAATTGGGAGTGTTTATGAATTACGGGGTTAAATGTTTCAGGTGTGTATTCTAGCAATGAATGATAAATATGATGGACAAGAGTAGTGTGAAAACTATTAGGTTGTGATAGAAGAGTTTCCTATAAGTATTAGCGCAGGTTAGTTGCAGATCGTTCTCAACTGTACAGTATACAGCACAGTTACTGTATCTGCTGGTGATGGGGTCAGTTAGAGTTTGTCACTTGGTTCAGAGCCTGTTGTTCTGTTATAAAACATTTGTTTTGAGTTATTAATGTAAGAAATATAATCAGATTCTAGAACGAGCATTCAAGTTTCAATTCTTTCCTTTGTTTTCCATTATTTTTCTTATATTATCCGTGTGTTTCTCTCAGTTCTCTAATATCTAACAATTGTAATCAACGATAGGGTTTGCACCAGGGATTGAGTGCATACCTTACTACCTCCTTATTTGACATAGTTAATGGCATATGCAAGAGCCAATGTCCCAATACATGTTTCTTTTTCTTTCTATTAAGTAGGAGTTAAGTGGAGCATATGAAAATTGGGAATCAAATAGTATATCACAAGAGTGCACTATTTAGATAGTCTTGAATCTATCGAACAAAGCGACGAAGAAAAGTGGATAAAATGGAAGATATTCCGATTAAGGTGGGTATAGGAAGTCCCAAGACAACAATAAGAGAGTCTAAACCAAAAAGATTTTCATGACGAGACGAGAGGAGAGAATGAGTAGGGGAGACAACTGAGGGATATTCATTCATCCACACTAGGAAAACATCAACTTGGGCAGTGCAGAGAAGGAACAAGAAGGGGAGTGACAAACAATCACTAGGCGAAAAGGAAAAGCAATGCACACGGAGGATTTGCATCCAAGGGATATGACAAAGATAATATGGTCACTGTGCCCAATGGCAAAGAATTCTAGGTTGTGACAATTTTGATAGGCAGCACCTAAATCTTGGATCCAATATGATGACTGAGACAGACAAACCAGTCACCAGTTTATGCAATAACTGCACACAAGAATGCAAGGCTACACCAAAACTAGTAATAGAAGAGTCCGATGTTATGGAAAGGTTTCGAGAGCACACTGACTACACCAAGCATGTTGTTAGAGAGGGCAGAAATAAATGGTAGTTATAGGCAGTTATTATATTATTAGGCAGCAGTTATGTTATTAGACAATTATTAATAAATAGGGAACATGAAGGAAAAAAGGAGTAGGCATTTATTCTGGGACTGGATATTGATTGGGAGAGACCAAGCTCTTGAATTGGTAGAGTTTTTGTTGGGACTTTCAAGGTTTCTGATTTGGACTTCTCAGGTTTCTAGCATAGACTTTTAAGGTTTTATCCAAGCCCACATTATATGAACTCTTATGCCAAGATAAATATGAAGCTAAATGAGTCTGATTGCTTCAGAGATCAACCCTCAACGTGTTAACAAATTTATACTAATAAATATGTACAATCAAATTCCTTGGCTATATGGATGAAATCAATCTCAAATCAGATCTTAATCTATCTTATTTGTTGTAACATGATATTTACATTATTTCAAACACCTTTATATGATGTTCTTGTTTCATGATTTCTCAGTGATTATTCTTAAAGAATATGTTTATAGAATATTTGATTCATGTAGTATATAAATTTTCCCAGGCATTTTCGCAGCACTTGGTTCTCTCAGTGTTATTTCTAGAACATGTGATATCTGTCCTTAGCCAGATTCCTATCCTTAAATGTGATGTAGACAGAGTTGAGGATAGCCAGGTCCACACACATACAGAGGATGGCAATTTGGAAGCTGCAATTTTTGCTCTTACTGCTTTTTTCAGGTCTGTATTGTCAATTTATTTTGAATTTAAGATATTTAAATGTTCCAGCAATTTTCAAGCCTTTTATTTGATGCAGAGGTGGGGGAAAAGTTGGAAAAAGGGCCGTTGAACAAAACTATGCTTCTGTTCTTTCTGAGCTGATGCTACAACTTGGAAGCTGCCATGGGTTAACTTACTCCGGTCACCTTGAACCATTGCGGTGAGGATCTACGATACTAGTTGAATGTTAGCATCCGTCCATGTTTGTCCTGCATGTCAAGTATTAATTGTATTTTGTTAGACTTATTAGAACATATGAATAATATCTTATGTTATCTTGGGAGTAATTTTAGAGTATCGCAAATTAGTATAAACATAGATTAGTACTTTGTCATTTGTAATAAAGCTAAATATATATAACTCCCATCATTATTAATATGATTATTCTTTATCCTCACTCTCCTCCTAAGACTACCCCTGCAACTTCAGCTAGAATCTAACTGACACTGTCATTAGCACTACTATTAACATACTCTAATTTAGAGCTTAATGTCAACTTTAGTTGATTCTTTAATGAGGTTAGGGAGATATTTAAATCTGCAATAAAACCCCCGATGAAAATTTTTCCATTCTGCCCACCATTCTAAATTCTAATATGGTTTCCTTAGGATGGTACTGAGGAAACTAAAGCCAGGGCCATATGTCTTACGTAACATAATATGTGTTAACAAAGCTATATTACTGCATACAATTATGTTGTACACACAACTGCCCGTGTGAATCCAGTGTTTAATCCTTGTGCAGGAATCTTCTGACTGCATTCCAGGCATTTTGTGAATGTGTTGGTGACCTTGAGATGGGAAAGGTAGACCCACATTACAATTGCTCCATTTTAAGGATGTACGATGGTCTTGTAACCAAAGCAATACAACAAATTATTTCTTTATTCAGATTTTAGCTAGAGATGGGGAACTTTCTGAAAATGAGAGGTGGATTAATCTCATTGGAGACATAGCCGGCTGCATATCTATAAAGCGGCCAAAAGAGGTATTATGTTTTAAAGTATAATTCTATATATACATTAGTTTATATATCCAAATGAATACATATTTGCATGACCAAACAGAAAATGCTGATAAGTTATTGGAGTAGTTTCATTATGATACATTAAAAATATTTAGATTTATGAGTTTGTTCTTCCTTCATCTGGTGATAATTTAGGCCCTATATTCATGAAATGAAATTATTTTAAAGAATCAATTTGCTATTCCTAGAATAGGTTATTTTGGCATCAATTCAATGTTCCAGTCATTGCTAGTAGTTATGGTTAGTACTTATGAAAAATATCTTATAATTTGTAGATGTTTATAAAGAAGTTAAATACGAGAGGTTTCGAAAAATTTGAGTCTGAGACAAAAAGTAATTTCTACGAATACCCAAAGCAATGTTTATCGAACTCCTAGTGTTTGTAAGATTCTTTTAATATATCCACAAGTAGTTGTGAGGAAATTTATTCAAATTGGCTCTTACTATTTAAGATATCTTTAACATGAATACAAAGAGTGTTAGTTTGATGTTTAATTTGTAATTCTGTTTTGCTTCTCTTTTACCATAGGAGGATGCCTCACTTTTGTATTTATTATCTTTCTCTATTGTCAATATATTGTTTCACTCCACCCAGATACCTCCCTCATACTTTCCTACTCACAATATAAAGAGTAAGACATTGCAATTTTATGTGGCATTTGACATGCTTTATGATTCTCTACAAATAATATTTAAAAAAGGTTTATAATTAGGGATCATTTGATTTCTGTGAAGTTGCATGGTTGTGAACACCTGCTCAAAATTATTTTGGTAAGACAACTGTTTTTCTCATCATAAAAAAATTCTGACCAAGTCTTTTGTCCTGTTGAAAACATAGATCCAAAATATTTGTCAATTTTTGAAAAGATCATTGGACCGACCCCAGAAATACCAAAGGGAAGCTGCTGCTGCTGCCTTGTCCGAATTTGTTCGTTATAGGTGCGTATAGCATGATACTTTATATAAGTTTCCTTCCGTTAATGTTGATGTATTAATTCTTGATATTGTTCAATATACTATTTGGGGTCCTACTCGTGTTCCTTCTGGTTTAGGATATGGTTATTCTATAACTTTTGTTAAAGAGTCTCACATCGACTAGAGATATGGCCATAATGGCCTATACATTGTTTATAAGGCTTGGGTGTAATCAATAGCAGCCGTAGCATGGCATAGCAGTTTTGAGAAGATTGAACCTGATTATGCCCTGTTATTCTTGCCGCAATAGTCACACTTCATATGTCGAATCTTGAGTGTTCATAAGGCTTGGACAGTCGCCACCTTATGAGTCAATTTAATTGATGACTTTTCATAACAATAGGTTACAATCAAGATCCCTTGATTATAGGGATAAGAATAAGTAACCTATAACTATCTAGTCATTTAGTACAATAAGAGAAATGTATACTAGGAAATAGAACATATATGCTTAATGAAAAATAATATCTCAATGCTCTCCCTCAAGCTGGTGCATATATGTTGTACGCATCCAAGTTATTACATAGATAGTATATCTTTTGACCTCTAAGAGACTTTGTGAAGATATGAGGACTAGTCCTCTAGGTTATAGCTTGGTTAGCAGTCCAATGTCTTGTTTTCTGATTGCCTGTCTCACAGGCTTTTGGCCAAATCTGGCATTGGTCTGGTTCACAGATGATTTTGTTTGTTTGACTAACAATTACTTTAATCGAATAGGGTGGTTGTTATTAACTAGTTCTTAGGCAATATACCTCTATTTGGTTTTTATTAAAAATATAAACTATACTTGGTTCCCCTCTTAATAGTTTAAGCTTTTGGGAGAGTTGATTGTTTGCATAATAAGTGTCTCTATGATCAGGTAGTTAGGAGTTCTAATCCTTGTTGGCTCCATTCTTGATAATTGAACTAAAGTTATGCACAAGGTTAGAAAGGCATGTGCATTTTCCTCACCTCGGGACCAATTAGCTCTTGCATGGAGGATGAAAATTGTCACGTATCTCCATTGTAGCCTTTGGGAGAGTCAGACTTAGACATTGTTTAATTTTTAAGTTTTTCACAATTAGCAATTGCAATATGTTGTCTTCTCACAATAATATTTAGTCACTAAGTATTCTTACATATATTAAAAGAGGTCTTTATTGTTGAGTTAAAGTGCTTATTGATTAACATCATTTTTACAGTGGTGGACTTGGTTCGCTTTTGGAGCAAATGGTTGAGGTTTTATGTAGACGTGTATCAGACGAGTCTTCTACTGTTCGGCGCTTTTGTTTGAGAGGATTAGTACAGGTTGTTTTATCATGTGACCACCGTTTCTTCATTTCAATGTTAGTTAATTCAACGTTGGTTTAGCTGTTTTAAGTGCCTGGTTGCTTTCTAATTATCTGCTTTTCTTAATGGCAAAAGTGTGTAGAACCACCTTCAACTTTAATTTTGTCTCAATTAGTCCATTGTTCCTTACACTTCAATTATTGTTGCAACAGGTTATTTTTTTAATTTGAATTATCTTAAAGCAGAACAGATTCTAAAAAATTTCCTTATTAAATCTAAATCGTTAATTAGCTGTATGAGTTGGTTACAACTGTAAAAGAAATCTTAACTAAATAACTATAGGAGAAGAATCTAGAAGTGTAATCAATACAGATGAACAATACACACTAAGATACATAATGTGACCTGGATCATCATACTCTGATAGTTAACCAGTGAACTTCATGTTAATTAGTCATAAAATAACTGATAGGAAAAATGACTGAAGGTAAGCGCTGATTAGGACCAGTAAATGTTTCTCCATATGGGATTTAGCTTATTGTTTTTGGTTAATTTTTCAATTCCTGGGAGGTCTATACTCCTGCATGATTCCCCGTGCTCCCTTTTTAAAGAATTGACATCTCCAAACATTGATGTTGCAGATCCCATCAATTCATATTCTGAAGTTTACAACTCAAGTCCTGGGTGTTATATTAGCTCTGCTAGATGATTCTGATGAATCTGTACAATTAACCGCAGTATCGTGCTTATTGATGGTGAAGTTGTTTGTTTCATTATGTGTTTCATTTTGTTTACTTTTTTAACCATTTTAAATTTAACCGAATAGTTTGCTTTTTTGCCTCAGATTCTCGAATCTTCACCTGATGATGCTGTTGAGCCCATTTTGCTTAATCTTGCAATACGACTTCGAAATCTACAAGTGCGTCAGTTTACTCTTCTATGTATCATTTGAATTTTATTTTGCATTATGTTTCTTTACAGTTGTATCCCATATTTTTCTTCTGTAGATATATAAATGAAAATTTTCATTAATCGTTTACATGGCGTTTGCTCGAAGCAGGCTGGATTATTTATTCTAAAACAAATTACTTTCTGGAAAAGAAAATCTCACTTTGTCTCCTACTTTTAAGATTCAGTAGTTGGAAAGGAAATTTACCAGATATGACCCAAACCTTCTAAGTTCTTACCAATATTCTTTCTTCAAACATTTTTTCCTGAAAGATTGGTTACTGAGAAAGGTCTTCAGAAAATTGGATATTGAGAAGGTCTTCAGGCAAGCTAAAAGATTTGCATGGCTATATCTGTAACTGTTTGAATTAAATGTTAGATTGTATATAATGAGTAGCATTTTCTGACACAGATTGACAAGTGATTAGTGCTTAATAGCTATTCTTAGAATTTGGGTCTAACTCAACTCAAAAAAACTGGTTTGTAGAGTGAGGTGTCCATTTTTCCACAGACGAATCATTTTAGAGAAAAGGAGGAGAGAAAATAATAAGGGTTTGAATATTATTGATAATAGTTGTATGCTGACTTTTAATTACAATAGACTCAATACTAATCTCTATTTATAGAGAAACATAGACTAAATCCTAAATTAGGAATAAATCATAATAATGAGAAATATTCTAAGATTCTCTATGATTATAAATTGATCATAGAAAATAACTCAAGATACTCTAATATAATATAAAAGATATTATAAGATATTTTCTAATATTCTAACACTCCCCCTCAAGCTAAAGCTTACTAAGTTTTAGCTTGTTACAAGAAAACAATATTTTGCTCCGTAAAATAGTTAAAAAAGATGGAAAGACAACTCAGGGATGCAGGTGAAGTCAGAGATAATTGCTATAAATATAGCCTAGCCAGATAGTCTGATTGATCATCAGCCTGAGAAAAATTCATGGTAGACAATTGAACAAATCAAGTTCCGTTCTTCTAAAAACTGCATTTGGAAGCTTCAAATCAATAATAGTGGAGACTCAAAATATTTAAACTCGAATCTGCTTCAAGGAGAGAGAGGCGTGCTTCAAGAAGATAAAGGCAAGGCGAGTGCATCTAGGAGAAATTGCCAAGATAAAGTAAGTCATGAAAATAAAAGACACCGTTAGAATAACCACCAACGGAAGAAGTCATCACTAATATAATTCATATGTGGAAAAAGAGACACCACCAAAATCATCGTCGGTGGGAATAAAAGCCACTGTTGGAATTTATTAGTAAGAACTAAATTGCATGACAAACACTAAAGAAAAAGCAGCGCAACTCTAACGAAACGAAGCCATGATCGATCATCAAAGTAAGAAAATGCGTCCAAAACAGGAGAGATAACGGCTGTTTGAACAATGACACAAATTTTCGTTGATCAAAATTGGAGAGTTAGGGCAGATCTGAAACCATCGAAGAGAAATAATCGTGCACCAAGAAGAATCCCATCAATTGAATTGCAATCTTCCAAACCTGTCAGCTAAAAGCCCACTCATAAGGGCTGCAACAGCTGCCACGAAAAAGGCTGGAGAGTTTTCTCCACCAAAAATATGATCCCAAAGTCCACTTCTGAAGGACACCACAATCTCTGGAACCACTATTCCCAGAATCAGAATCAGGACACCCATTCAATGCCTCTACAACATTGGTAGCATTGTCTGGATTTTCGAAATTGACAAAAACAAAACACTTTGATCTACCATCTGCATATCTCATCAAAACAGCAGTAATGGTGCCATATTTGGCTTCTACTCCTTGAATTCCTGCAGCTCTAAGGCTATCCTCAAACAAATCATTCTGCATAGCAAATCTAGGATCAATAACATAGACCATACCATCATCCTTCTTCTCCTTCTCCTTGGCAGCAGTAGCACGGGCAGCCCCAGAATCAACAGCTCGGGAAGCACCAAAATCAGCAGCTGGGGCAGCAACTGCAGCTACAGCAAATTTGCTTGGGTCCTTTAGGAACTCCTTGACCTTGTCAGCCTCATGGAAAGAATATTTTGTTGCAACTGTGACAGCAAGAACATTCTTGTAGGCATTCACAAACATGTGAGGAGCAGTAGCAAGTGCTGGGTATGAGATGGCCAACAAAAGTGAAGTCACCACTAAGACACCAGTACCAAACTTCTCAATGAGAGCATCCTCAGTGAGATCAAGAACTTCAGGGGTAAGTACTGAACCATTATCATAATAATAAAGCACCACAAAACCATATGAAAAGAGCCTTAATCCTAGCTTGGCAAGTAATGCAGCTTCAGAGGAACCAACCTTGTCACCCTTCTTGATGAGTTCAACAGGGGTAATGATTTCAACAATACCCTTGTTAATCTTAGCTGCAGAGTCGTCCACGACGTCGAATAAATTCCTCTTCCTCTTCCTCTCCGTACCCATCAAAACCCTAATTATCTTCAATTGTTAAGCACCGTTTCAACGATATACGAAGATACCTTTTCACAAATTCCACAATATAATATATTGAGAACTGTGAGTGAAACGAAACCCCTAGAAAATATACAGGTCTGGCCAACGTTAGTTAGGGAAAAATATTAGGGTTTCGGGATACGACAGAGTTTTTTTTTTTTTTTTTTTTTTTGCGCAGTGAACAGTACCGCGCGATGAACAGTGCAACAACTGAAAAATAAACGAAAAGCTACAAAGAATGGGTAAATCGAAATTGGGACACGGTTTATCGGAAGAAAAAAAATGTTAGAAAAGAGAAACTATGATTATATTCCTTAATTGTTGGGAATTCGGCAGCGGAATAAAGGCTAGATCGTTCAAGGAGGATCGAAATAGGCTCTAGATACCATGTTGAAGTTGTGGGATTTTAAAGAAAAGGAGGAGAGAAAATAATAAGGGTTTGAATATTATTGATAATAGTTGTATGCTGACTTTTAATTATAATAGACTCAATACTAATCTCTATTTATAGAGAAACATAGACTAAATCCTAAATTAGGAATAAATCATAATAATAATAATGAGAGATATTCTAAGATTCTCTATGATTATAAATTGATCATAGAAAATAACTCAAGATACTCTAATATAATATAAAAGATATTATAAGATATTTTCTAATATTCTAACAACTTATAAACACACTTTCAGTTCACATTGAATTAAGTTATATCTATTAACAATATTTTTCCATGTTTTGTATACGTTATTTGATCAATAAATTAATGAGTTTCTGTGGATGATTGGTAGAGCCTGAAGTTGTACCATACTTGGGATATGTTGTTCTGTTGTGATGCTCCTTCCTTCAAATTTTTTTATTAAAAAAATTCTACTAACAACATCGTAACTTATGAACTCAAGTCATCTTTTCCTTTGGCAAAAAGCCAATATTGCACTATGCCATTATCAAAATAGGAATTTGTGTAACTGTATATATTAAACTAAAGCTAGTTTGTTGTTGTTTCTAGAAATTTCCATTTGTCAAGGATATTTTATCCTTGCTTAATATGTTTCTTAATATTTCTGTTTCTAAAGAATTAGAGTATTTTCTATGCAATAATATTTTTGGGAAACACTCAACACTATTAAAAACAGACAAGCATGAATGCAAAGATGCGAGCCAGTTCCTTTGCAGTATTTGGAGCACTAAGCAACTATGGAATTGGGACACTGAGAGAGCCATTTGTTGAGCAGGTATGTTGCTAATGTTGTTTGCAGTCATTACTTATTCTTTTTCCCGTTTTCTAAATTATGAACTAAAAAAGAAATTCTAGCTTCCATCTATTCACCTGCAAAGGCAATATGAAGTTGATGGTTGTTGGTAGTGGATTGAATCGGTACCATGTGGCTGAATAAGGGGATTTTTTATTCTTTGTTAATATCCATTTTGTTTGCTTACTATTTAGTTAAATTGCTAGCTTATTGTAATCTTACTGATAGGAATAATGAAGATGTAAATAGGAATAACTTTATTGGTTTATTACAGGAAAAACAATAGAAAATAATGATGTTTCTGTTTTATGGTTAGGTTGTTAGTAGTTATTGTTTTATAGTTAGGTGGTTAGTGTTAGTTGGATCCTATCCCTCGTATAATCAGCCTATAAATAAAGGCTCCCACCCCTTTGAAAGGATCTTTGATAAAATTAGCAATTGAGTGGTTTATACCATTGTAGGAGCGTATACGCTCTTGTGTATCTTTTTCTTTCAATCAATAAATAATCAGGGACGAATAATTCCCTTTTGCTATTAAGTAAGTTCTATCAAGGAACTTAACACTTACCGTGATCTATTCATTTTGTGATTACCAGTATGGTTAGTTTAACAAAGTGATAATCACTATAATTTAATTTTTGAAAGGCAGAGATAAATCTATTTAAAAGAATACAAGAGGTAATCTAACCTCTATTCGAAGTGTCTCTGAAGACAAAACAACCTTTAACCTAGCAGGAGAAAACAATTACAAAGAGAAAAACATTATAATCACTTTGAATTTGGTAAAAATAGAGAGAAAAAGGTTGAACGTTTGAACTTGTTACAGGTAAACTATTTGCCTTTATATCACTGCCACCTAATGCTTCCTTTTTATACCCATGCTAAAGAATGTGAAATTGTTCATACAACCAAAATTATAAAAGTAAAAGTAATCAAAATGTGTAGCCTTTTAGTAGTATGTTTCTCTTGCTATATAACCAGTGTTGGTGGTACAGTAAAAAAAAACATGTTAGCATGTGCAAAACTTTCAATTGTACTTTGTGATATTTCCAACCAAGTGGCAAGTATACCATGGAGATTTTTCATTATTTTGGTGAATCTCATACTTGATGATAGGCCAGCTGGATTGGTGATTGCCATATATTACTTAGTATTTCAGCTAGCTCATTCCATGCTAATGATTGTTTTTTCAAAGGTACATGCTGCTGTTCCTCGTCTGGTTTTGCATCTTCACGATGAAGATGTTAGTGTCCGACTAGCCTGCCGGGTAATCAGTCATCATCTTGGATTTTCCCTGAATTGGAGATTCATAGAGAAACTTCTAACATGCTAAATCATTTATTTTTGAAACATACTTGCTGACAGAATACCCTGAGACGAGTTTTCCCATTGATGGAAATTGATGGATTGCTAGCTCTGCTAAACACACCGAGTTTCCTTTCTGATCACCGGCATGTTGACTTAGACAGATCTTAAAAAATTTATTTTTGCAATTATTTTTAAGAATCATCTTATGAGAAAATATTGCATCTGTCTTTATTTTTTAGAAGTGACTATGAGGATTTTCTACGAGACATTGCAAAGCAATTTACGCAGCATCTTCTTTCCAGAGTTGATACTTATATGGCGTCAACAGTGCAGGTTCATCTTCACCATAATGGGTTCAACACATGCTGTTGTACAACATAACTTATTAATTCCAATACATGCATGCTTTTCACCATTAAAATCGTTCATGAATATTTATGTAACTGAAATTAATATTGTATCAACAGGGTCCTCTTATATTCTCTTGCCTTTCTGTGTTCCATCCCCAAACAATCTCAATCTCTAGGGATTCTTTTATTATAATCCTTTTTGTTTATCCATTTTAGTCAAAAGGACTGAGTGCTTGTATAACACAAAAATACCCCTGTATGTTTCTAATGTTGGCGTTGTACCTTTTTTTAAGTTTTGTATTTTTTTTGGTAGTGGTGTTCTCTGCAAGTTTAATTGTACTGTTTATCCCTTATTATCTCCACACATTTTGTCCTTTTTCTTTTGGTAGTGAGCATGATCCTTTCAACTGCAGCTGTCTTAGGTACATTTAGGATTTTAAACAGAGCCAATAAATCTTGTAATGGTAAATGATCCGTGCTATAACGTTGGCTGGATTTTCATTTCGTTAACTTTCTGCTTGATTCTCCGCCATTGAGAATATTATGAAACATGGAATAGTCCTACAATAATAAACCCCTTAGAAGACTTCAAAACCAATGCATTGTAAATTATATTTTTCGTGTCATATTTATGGTCTTGAGAACTTAGCTGATTATTTTCTTGACGAGGCAGGCTTTTGATGCACCATGGCCTATAATTCAGGCAAATGCTATGTACTTATGCAGCAGCTTGCTCTCTTTATCGGACAATCAGCATATTTTAGCTGACTACCATACGCAGGTATTTCCTGAATGTGCTTGCAATCTTTAGGCATTTCAGCTTAAACTGAAGTTTCACCTTTGTTTTTTGTTACAAGAACTGAAATTTCACCTGATCTGTCTTGTCTTTTAGGTATTTGGGATGCTGGTTGGAAAAATGAGTCGATCACCTGACGCCGTTGTAAGGGCAGCATGTTCTGCAGCTTTGGGCTTGTTGCTCAAATCTTCCAATTCATGTTAATGGAGAGCAGTTCATCTTGATCGGTTAGAGTCGACAACAAGGAACCATGATGCGGAGTCCATAATAAACTAGTAATAACTCAATGATAAGCAACCATGAAGAACTAGGTTTTGGAATGGACCAGTCTGCTGCTCATGTTTATTTATTGGTTTCATGAAGTCATCTGCCTATGGATAGATCCACAGTGGCGTCTTGTACAGTGTTTGTTGTAAGCAATCTCCTCGTTTTTTTGTTTGTTAAATGTAAGTTAATGTTCAATTGATTGTGTGTTGTTGTATATTAATTACACTTCCATGAAACTCGCACATCACATTGGAGATTTCATTAGTTTCTATGTATTGATTATTTATCTGTAGAAGTATTCTTATTGGTTTTTGTTTCAATATATTGGATTGAGAATTTAAAAGATCATTTTGATTTAAAAAAAGTATGTGAATTTAAAAAATATATATATAAGAGTATAATGGCTTTTAAGATTTTTATTTTTAAGACTTTTATTACTATTTTTAGTTCCATTTATAAGAGAAAATATTTCATTTATATTAAAATAATTGACTCATTTGTAAAATGAAATTGTCTTAAAATAATTGACTATTTATTTTTAATACACTTATTTTCAATTGTATTATTTAATTAATAATATTTGCATCATTTTTAATATAATATTTAACAAATATAATTTATTAAAAGTAATATTATCTTTTTTTATTTATATATAAATATATTTTTTAATATATGTAAAATGATCAAATTATTTAATTAATTTAAGAAAGATAGAATAATAAAAAAAAAATCATATTAAAAGTTCTCTAAATTTTTGTGTGTATACAGTACACCAGAGAGAGTATTACATATTACATTTATAAGCAAAAAAAGTAATATTTAAACAAATTAGTGTATCTGATGTAAATTTTAAATCATATATATCAATATCAATTTTTCGGTTATATTTTGTCGTTTAAAATAGAATAGAAAAAGAACATAGTAGAATGAAATAAAATTGGAATAAAGTAGGATTGAGCAGGAATAGTACAAAATGTTTATTTGATTGTTTTGGACATTTTATGATATTAGCGAATAATATTTGCATCTCATATCAACGAAAACTTCCACCGGCAAAAACTCCCTCGGCACTCATCTTTGTAGACTGGGTCACAATGTATTCATCAGAATCAAATCATTTTGACCATCCAATAACTTAGTTGCAGGCTCGTGACCAATTGCAAAGAACAATTTAGAAACATTCAAAATAGAAACATCATGTGTCACCACTTTCTTCACCTTCAACCGCCAAACTCTCGTTTTTATCTTCACCCCCATAATCCTCAACCACCATCGAGTTCCATATCACAATATTACTACAACATGTTTGATCTGCAATATCTACTATAATATTTATCCTTATTTATTAAGAAAGAACGTATTCGAGAGGAAGAGAAACATATTTGAGAGGAAGAGGAAAATGGGTAAAAGAATAGTATTCAAATTATAAAGCTCCGTTCCATTGCATACACCCCAAATTAAGGGGAAAGAAAATTGGAGGATGGGATAGTATGGGATAGAATGAGGTAGTGTTGTACAAAATAATTAACTTTTTAATTAAATTATATTTATATTTATAATTGGTTTTTAAAGATTAGATATTTAAATTATAATTTTTAACCAATCTAGATATTTTGAACATAATTATTTATTTTTTTATTGGTTATTAATTTGGATGTCTATATATATATATATATAATAATAATAATAATAATAATATAGGATAATATTTTAACTAATATTTTTATTAAATATTATTGCATTAACTATTACGTTAATGCGAGTAGAAAATATTGAGTATTATTTCTGGATTGGCAAAATCCAATTATGTTTTTGAGTTGTTTATCTTAAATATTAGCAAGATTCTGTTATCTATCGATGGCTTAAAATACTCTTTATAATCATTTATTAAATATGTTTTGCTTATTTTTATCTAATAATAAAATTAAAGAAAAGGTACCCACTAATTTTTCTATAATATTTAAATTTTTCATGAATTAATTTATTCATAATAGTCCATGCATAATTATTCACAAATTTATTCGAGATAATAAAATATTATCGACATATTTATCTCTGACAAGATAATATTGACGTGAAATCAACATAAAAAAAAATTAAATATTCAATTATAGTATCGAATTATATATATATATATATATATATATATGAACTATTCACAAAATTTAACTATTTTATAAATTAATTTGTATATCCACTCCAATCTTCCAAACATTTTTTTATTTTTTATTTTAATTTAATAAAATATTTTAGAATGTGAGGTGATAAATTTAAAGTACCAAGATAAATAAGACCTATAATAGAGGGAGATGCATTACAGTTATTCAAGAAAGTTAAGAAATTATATCCATATCAAATTGAATGAGTTGAAAAGGCTCAGACCTTCCCACGTAATACTTGGTGGGGAATATTGTCCTCATCTGGTGAAGAGGCAAAATTGAAAAGAAAAAAAAAAATCTCGCACTTCCTAATTACATGAAAGTTATCATAATTGATTTTTCATATATATGTCGAAAGTGATTTTAATAAATATATATTAGTATTTTTTTATTGAGTAAAATTGATTTTTTTATTAAGTAAAATTGATTTTCTTTTCATTAATTGAAATTGAGTCTTGCATCAAGAATTAGATTTTGATGAATTTAATTTGAATCTCTTAAATAGCATGTCTTGAATACAATTATCTCAGGTTGCATGAATAAAAAATAATTGAATTTCTCTTCAAAAAATTTATTTACTATAAGTAGCTAGCACTATTAAATACACTGTTAGAAAAAGTTAAATTAATAATTAAATTAAAATAATTAACGAGTTTTAGATAAAAATGAATTGTTTTCTTACCTAATTCAAATCTTAATTGAAACAATTTTTAATTAAAATTGATCTACTTCTAATTTGAATTCTAGATTACCAAAGATTTTTTCACCAACAACTTAAATACATAAATTTTAAATTAACAATGAAAATCAAAAAATTAAAATTCTTAACTAATTTCTTAGCCACACAATTTAGTGACGGATATTGAGAGGGATTGCATGTTTTACCTCTTTAAATTTTCTCCCTTATTTTATTTTTTCTACCAGCGAAAGTAGGTTTTTCTTTTCCTTTCATCACGTCAAAAAAGTTTTTCCATAAAAAATAAACATATCATTACTTTATATTAAAAACTCTACTCTAAATTTCACATCAAACTTACACTTTAAAAGAAAAAAATATTTTAACATAAATAAATTTAAAAGAGATCACTCAAAAACACATAGATAAATTTTAGACAATTTTGTCTTTAAGTGGACATATAATACTAAAATTTCTTAAAATTATAGTTTTTATGAAATCTTTAAATTATTTAAATAACTTTTAATTAATCATGCAAAATAAAGATGTGTTCATCCAATAATAATTATTGAGTTAAAAAACTATGAAGACATTGTTTTCTATTTGTGATCAGAAAACATAGACCTGAATGTTCACGTCACTTCTATGTGTCTCTCACATTTTTTGTTTCCGTCCAAAGAGAGAATTTGTGATAATCATAAAATATAGTATGAGATCCAGACGATTCTACCCCAATATCCATGCACCACTCCTTCTTTCTCCGTATAATCCAACGCCCATTGCATATGCTCTTACATCACCAATTATATTAAACCTTCTAGAACCCATATATATAATATAATACACCCAAATTCTACCGAATGATAGATCCATTATTCACCTATGTCTAAAAGTCATTTAAAATTTTGACCATTCATAATATACTTTAAAAATATAAATTAACGATTTTTATAATTATGATTAGTGTCTATTTAAAAAATTGAATTTTTAAAGATACATTTATTTTTATTAAAATAGATATTGTCGTCTGTATAAATATCAAGAGAATCGTTAATTTAAAATTTTAAAAAATTATTAGAATTTTAAATAAATTTTAAACATTAATATACAATAAATGTGTATCAAAATGTACAACCATAACAATGACTATATTATATATAGTAAGTATGATGTGCCTATATATTATATATGATATTAGCAAGGAAGAAAGTGATATATAATTGGAAGAAAGTTGAATTGAATTGTAAGTACAAAATACATTATAGCATGGGTTTGCAAGCAAACATTAATGTTCCTCACTTTGTATTATTTCCGTTAATAGCTCAAGGCCATATTATCCCAATGATAGACATTGCAAAACTATTAGCACAACGTGGTGTTATTGTTACAATATTCACAACACCAAAAAATGCATCACGTTTTACTTCAGTTATTTCACGTGCTGTTTCTTCAGGCCTTCAAATCAAAATATTAACATTAAATTTCCCATCAAAACAAGCAGGATTACCAGAAGGGTGTGAGAGTTTCGATATGGTAAATTCAAGAGACATGATATGCAATCTCTTTCGTGCAATCACACTGCTCCAAAAACAAGCAGAGGAACTGTTTGATAAATTGACACCTAAACCAAATTGCATTATCTCTGATTTTTGCATTCCTTGGACTTCTCAAATTGCTCAAAAACATCAAATTCCAAGGATTTCATTCCATGGTTTTTCTGCCTTCTGTCTCCATTGTTTGCTCAAGGTACTCTTAGAGAATTTTCTTTTTAAATTTTTATTAATAGCTTCTTATATAGAGTTAAATAAGGTTAAATAAGTTTCATTTTATCTTAATCTTCAATATATTTAAATATAAATTTATATTATTTTGAACAGATACATACTTCAAAGATTCTTGAAAGCATAAATTCAGAATCTGAGTATTTCACCGTGCCCGGCATACCTGACAAAATTCAAGTCAACAAACAACAGATACCTGACGTATTAGTCGATGAACTTAAGGATTTTGGAGAACAAATGCAAGACGCCGAAATAAAATCATATGGTGTAATCATAAACACTTTTGAGGAATTGGAAAAATCATATGTTGAGGATTACAAGAAGGAAAGAAATGGTAAAGTGTGGTGTGTTGGACCAGTTTCACTTTGCAACAAAGATGGTACTTTGGATAAGGCTCAAAGAGGTAACTTGGCTACAATAAGTGAAAATAATTGCTTAAAGTGGCTAGATTTGCACCACCCAAAGAGTGTGATCTATGTTTGTCTTGGAAGCTTATGCAATTTAATTCCTTCACAACTTATAGAGTTGGCTTTAGCATTGGAGGCAACAAAAAAGCCATTTATTTGGGTTATTAGGGAAGGAATACATAAAATTGAAGAATTGGAAAAATGGATTATTGAAGAAAGGTTTGAGGAAAGGAATAAAGGGAGAGGACTTATAATTAGAGGTTGGGCCCCACAAGTTGTGATATTGTCACACCCTTCAATTGGTGGATTTTTAACACATTGTGGTTGGAACTCAACACTTGAAGGGATAAGTGTTGGTGTTCCAATGGTGACTTGGCCATTATTTGCTGACCAATTTTTGAATGAGAAACTTGTTACTCAAGTTTTGAGGGTTGGTGTGAGCCTTGGTGTTGAGGTTCCAATGAAATGGGGAGAAGAAGAGAAGACAGGTGTGTATGTGAAGAAGGAAATTATTAAAGAGGCAATATGCATGGTGGTTGGTGAGGGAGAAGAAGAAAGTAAAAAGAGAAGAGAAAGGGTTAAAAAACTAAGTGAGATGGCAAAGAAAGCTGTTGAAAAAGATGGATCCTCTCATCTTAATATCACTTTGTTTATTCAAGATATCATGCAACAATCAAACACCAAAGTTGAAACATGAAGAAATGCAAATTAGTTTTAACATGTATTTGAAAATAAACTTTGAAAATTGTATAATCATAAGTTGCTCTTATTTTTATGTTTTACTATGAAATTGTAAATCAATAAATTAAGCTTGATTTAATTTCCAAACAATATTAAATACACATGTATAAAATTGGTTAGTTTGGTTTTACTTATTTGCATGTTGATGAAAAGATACAACTTCATTATATATACCACTTGATTTTGATCATTGATCTTAAAAAAAAATTGTGAGATAAGGAGCATAAGTATGATTTATAAAATAGAAATTGAGTATTAATTTCATATCCGGATCAAAGAGAAAGAATAACTTAATTGATCTCATTTGATGACACTAAGAGCCCAATAAACTAATGATAAGAGGAACCACGATTTAAAAAAATAACTTAATCAGAATATGTGTATTGAGTCAACAATGTTAGTGATTTTCTTAAACCTTGGTGTGTTCTTTCTAATCTAATTTATTTTCATTAATATATATATATATATATATATATATATATATATATTTTGAGTCAACACCTTTTCAAGTCAAACTTAACGTGACCTAATAATCATGAGAGCATCCTTAAAATCAAATACCCAACCCAAATTTTTCAGAGAGAAAAATAGAATTAAATGTATACTTATTTTGGACTTGAACATTTGTATTCAAAATTTCAGGCATGGTCATCACATGGAGACTAAAATAAACGGTTCAGTCAAATAACAACAAAAAATAGTGTTACGCCATGCTTCTAAGAAAAATGGACTTATAATTTATTGGACATTTTAGTGGCTATCAATATGATGTGCAAGAGTCGTAGATACTCTCATTTCTTAATTTTTTGGTTGGAAGTTTATCTTGATAGGTGTATATTGAAAAATATTTATAAAAAATTAAACTAATTAAATGAAAATCAATTACTTCATAAGATTTTCTTTAGTAATAAAATTTTTTTGTTTAGATAATAACTTTATAAGATTAGAGTCTATAGTTGTGTGCAAAGTTTTTTATTTAAAAAAAATCATAATAATAACAAAACTCACATAGTAAATATATAAAAGATAATAGTATAAGTATAAATGTCATTCCAATATATCAAATGTATCTCTGATTTTTTTTTTTTTATCATATGAGCTACACTTGCAGCACAATTATGTATAAGATACTTTGGTTATAATTAAAAAGAAGAATGTATTTTTAAGCAAGAGTGGTTGTGTGAAGAAAAAGAGGCAGAGTCGTAGAAGCAATAAATTAATCATAATCCTAATATACACTATATTCATCCTAAAAGATATAACTTGCTTTGGGTTTCATTGGATTTGGAGGCTTTAATTATCACCTCATCGTTGTGTTCAAAGAACATTGTAACAATATTATTGACACCTATATATCACCGTCAAATTCAACCATACTAATTGACATATCCCTGCATCGCCCTATGCTTTGGTTTGGCTTTGGCAATGATAAATTTTCATTTGTATTTTTTGTAAATGTCTAAAATACAAATATACAACAATGCATATTATATATATATATATGCTACAGTTTACAATTTTTAAATGAGTATTTTTACATTAACGACACACATAAATCATCGATTGATTGAATATTTGATAACGAATATTATAATTATATAATAGATGATAAAATTAATTATTATTATTAGTTCAATGTAAAATTAATTTACAACAATGCATATATTGGATTATATATATATATATATTACAGTTTACAATTTTTAAATGAGTTTATATATCATATTAGTGGTAATTCAGTTTAACTTTATAATATTAAGAGATAAATTTAAATTTCATATGAAATATATATATATATATATATATATAATGATTATTATATCATATTTATCAATGTAGTAGTTGAATTATATTAGATCGACCTCCAACAAATCCTATCATAATTAAATTTAACATAATTCAAAATTAATCCGTATAAAATATATACTACTAAAAGAATTTAAAATATTATTTTCAAATTTTATAAAAAAAAAAAATTGCATATTCTCTAGTTAGTTTTCATTTTCTATCTATCATAATTTAATAAAAGAATTATAGCCAAACGTGTCGTACTCATTACAATCATTCAGGTACAAAATAAAAAGTCAAAATGTTATTAAAAAGTAACCAACCCCTTATATTTCCTTTTCCTTTTTTGAATGGCAAAGATAAAATATAGATTATAGAATATAAAAGTTACTCCAATCTTAAAAATATAAAATAAAAGGCCCCTTATTTTTCCGTTTGTAATAATATTTTATTTCTCGCAATAACATATTGTTCTCACTTTCAATTTCGTTGATATTGAGGGAGTAGGGACTGTTAATAGCAAATTAATAAATAGACATATTGTCAAAATAAAATAAAAAACTACTTTGTACGTTTCTGCATATCAATTGTGTTAGTCACCGGCTAGCTTAAGAGATTAACACACATTTTATAGTATTTCGTTTTAGGTTTTTATAAAAAATAAAAAAATTATTTAATTAAAATTTTTCAAAAGAAGAATTTAACTTAATAAAAAGATTTTAGATTTTAATATTTTTTTAAAATTAAAATGTATAAATATTTTTAAAATTTAATATTGTCTCAATAATATTAAATCAATTAAAAAATATATTATATAATATTAATTATATTAATTTTGTAATATCAAATTAAAAATTAAAATATCTATTTTAGATTTTATACTAAAATTTATTTTAGGACTTCTGACGTGTTAAGTGGACCCTACTTAACGATAAAATGAAATAACGAAAGGGATATATATGGACAACCTTAACAAGAATAATTCAACTTCCATTCCTTTTAAAGCAAAAGGATGACATGTATTTGCTTTAGAACTGTACACGCTTCTTTTCTGCAGTCACAAGAAAAAGAAGGAAAATAAAAACAAGAATTTTGCATTATCATTGGGGACAACTTTAAGGTGGTCCATCGTTAGCAACTATTTAAAAATCTTATAAAATTTTAACAAGAGCAATGATACTAATTTAATGGCTCTCAGTCATCTTTATTTATGAGAGCCATTAAATTTTATAGTGGTTCAATGTAAGATTAGCCTATTTTTGGGTTGCCTTAAATTTTATATATATTAGAGGCATACTTATAATACAATTTTACAGGCGGATTAATACTGCATGATGATTATTTTGAAAATATATTTGTATTGCAAAAAATTATTATTCTTTTACAAAATCTTTATAAATAGTTAAAAAAATAATTCATGTCAAAATAATTTAATGTTTGTGCCCACCAAAGTTAAAAAAATAAAGACATCATCTTATATGTATTCAACAAAAGTTTTTTACTTCATAAAAAAGATATCATGTTACATATCTACACAACTAAAATGAATAAGATGTTATGTGAAGTTAATATTATTTCGACAAATATTAAATTAATTGAATTTATCATCAATTAAATAAAATATAATATACAAAATCGGTTGAATTAATTTAATAAATAATTTTGTATTATAAACCACTTAAAAACTAAATTTCGAATAAAAACTTAATAAATTTACCAAAATGTTATTATATTTGAAATAAAACCTTAGATACTATGAATATGTGTTGGGTGTGTCTGTTTATAGAGGACTTGTTGTGATATAAACAAAGTAATAATGGGCAGAAATAAGGCGTAGAGACAAATAGAAGACAACAAATTAGGCACCTCAAATATTTAACCCTAGCCGGCTGTTATTCTCCTTTCCTTCTACCTTTTGATAGGGTGCTTGTTTTTTCCCTAAGTATAAATTATTTATATAAATTATATCTAAATTTTCTTTCGTAATTTTCTCGTCTTTATTTAGTGTTGGGATTGTTCGTCGTCTTAATTTGATGTTTTGTTTTATTGTCTTGTTGTGGTATATTTTTCGTTTAGATTAATATAACAGTTCCGATTAAGTGTAAATTCAATAATGATTTTAATATTTTCAACATTTTCAAACACCTCAATTTTATTATTTTATAGGTTTTACTATATTTGTAGTTATTTATCATTTTGTGTGATTAATCTGAATGTTGTAAATTTATTCACAGATTTATTATTTTTTATTTTAGCAACTTTGAATTGGAATGTTCTAGATAAATGTAGTGTATTGAAAGACTACGTAAGATATTAATTTTATAATTTTTAATGAAATAAAGTTATAATTATAAAATAAAATAATAAAATTAATAGTAACTTTTTAGTGTCCGTCTAAAATTGATTTAGATTAACGTTGCCCTACGTTTTTCTCTATTGTTTTTTTTGGTAAAAATAAATAAATAAATAAATTAGGCACCTCCAATTTGGCGTTGCTAGCTATGCTAACTAATGAAGAAAATGAAATGGAATGGACAAAAAGTGAAAAAGTTAAAAAAACTTTGATTGATGAAATCCAACTTTTACATATGTAAGCGCTTACATCACCTTAAAAGTGGCTTTCAAATACATCTACTTGTCTAGTATAAATATGTCTTACATGAATTATTATATTCATTGTACACTTTACAAATAATTAACATCATCATAACCTTAACCTTTCCAACAAAAAGAACATGGAATCCAAAGATCCAAAGCTTCACTTTGTATTGTTTCCAATGATGGCACAAGGCCACATGATTCCTATGATAGACATTGCAAAAATAATAGCACAATATCACAATGTTATTGTCACAATTGTAACAACACCACACAATGCGTCACGTTTCACATCGATCCTAGCACGTTATACTCTTGAATCTGGATTTCACATTCAATTAATCCAACTAGAATTTCCAAGTAAAGATTTTGGATTACCAGAAGGGTGTGAGAATCTTGACATGCTACCTTCACTTGGAACAGCTTCAAATTTCTTCAATGCATCAAAGTTTCTACAACAAGAAGTTGAAAAGCTAATTGAAGAGTTAAAATCACCACCAAGTTGCATAATCTCTGACATGTGTTTGCCATACACAATCCACATAGCTAGAAAATTCAACATTCCAAGAATTTCTTTTGTTGGAGTAAGTTGTTTTTGTCTCTTGAATTTGCATAATATACATGTCTATAATATGATAGAAAAAATGGCTAATAAAGAATCTGAGTATTTTGATTTGCCTGGTATCCCTGACAAAATTGAAATGACAATAGAACAAACAGGACTAGGATTAAAGGGTGAAGCATGGAAACAATTTAATGATGATATGCTTGAAGCTGAATTAGGTTCTTATGGAATAATCATGAATTCTTTTGAAGAGTTAGAGCCAGCATATGCAAGGGAATATAAAAAGGTAAGAAATGAAAAAGTTTGGTGTATTGGTCCTGTTTCACTTAGTAACACTAATTATTTGGATAAAGTTCAAAGAGGTAATAATAATAAGGTTTCAATTGGTGAATGGAAGCATTTGAAATGGCTTGATTGTAAGGAGCCAAATAGTGTAATTTATGCATGTCTTGGAAGTTTATGCAATGTGACACCACCACAATTGATAGAGATTGGTTTGGCATTAGAAGCAACAAAAAGACCTTTTATTTGGGTTATAAGAGAGGGAAATCAATTAGAAGCATTGGAAAAGTGGATTGAGGAAAGTGGATTTGAGGAAAGAATTCATGGTAGAGGCCTTGTAATTAAGGGTTGGGCTCCTCAATTATTAATATTGTCACATTTTTCAATTGGAGGATTTTTAACACATTGTGGTTGGAATTCTACTATAGAAGCAATATGTGCTAGTGTGCCTATGGTTACATGGCCACTTTTTGGAGATCAATTTTTGAATGAAAGTTTAATTGTTGAGATATTAAAAGTTGGTGTGAAAATTGGGGTGAGGAGTCCTATGAAATGGGGTGAGGAAGAGGAAAGTGGTGTGTTGGTGAAAAGGGAAGATGTTGAAAAAGGGATTGAAAGGTTAATGGATGAGACAAATGAAAGTGAAGAAAGAAGAAAAAGGATTAGAGAGCTTGGTGAGATGGCTAAAAAGGCTGTAGAAAAAGGAGGATCTTCTCATTCTAATTTTACATTGTTCATCCAAGATATCATGCAAATAAATAAAGATATGATGCCAAAATCATTTGCCAATGGAAATGGCAATTCAAAATGATAAGACATTCTTATTCTTGCCAAAAGAATGAAAACACCTTGCCATGCACTATTTCTGTAATTTTCTATATTTTTAATTTGGCGTTTAATTAATTGCATACATATATTGAAAATGATATCTTTCTCTCTCTATTTTTTTTTTTTAATTTATTAAGAATATGTGTCAGTCAACACATATATTTGTGTTTTGTCAGCATTGTATAATTATTGAAAAAGGATATTTTGACAATAAACTTGACATCAAATTTTATAATTAACGTGATTTAAATATGTAATTAATTATATGTTTAATTGATGTTTAATGAATATATAGATTTGTGACTCATTAATTATTTATCAAACATAATTAATTATAATTTTATATGTCATTATCCATAATTGTCATGTGTTCAATTATAATTATACATTAATAATCATCTAAATTATATTTAAATATATATAATTTTAAATGTTGAAATATACACAATATTTATTGACCACGATTTATCTTCCTACACTTTAAAATTGCGGTTCATGTAGACAAATTAATAGGTCCATTCACATATCCAGCAAAATCTGATTCCATTCATGAGATTTTAGATTGCACAACGGTTTTTTAACCTCCTCTACATGTTACTATTGCAGAGGGAAAAAAAAATTAAAAAAAAATCAAAATGCATAATAATATAACAATAGCAAAATATTAAATTAATACTCAAAATCTTCGGTCAAAAATATAAATGTAGTAACATTAAATTTACAAATGTGATCGTATTACACCATGATGAAGCACCAACATACACTTGTTTTCAAAATTAAAAGCTCCTAATACACAAGTCAGTAACTAGTGCCAATTGTAGCTACATTCCAAACTAAAACTCCAAGAACAAAAACGAGAGACCTAGTACCAAGCACCATCATGATTACACCACCATTCAAATTGAAAATATTCATTGAAAATATAATCACATTAACATAAATCTAGTGTAAACATTTGCATTTCAAATATCAAATATGATAATACATCAAAATTCATAACAGCCTAAAAGTTTATACTGAAGGCATTTAAGAGAACGTCAAACTTTTCTTGCCCAACCACTAGATGATTATCTTGTTGCATCTAAAAGTGAATTAGGCTCAAACATTAGTGTTGAACAAAGACCCAAAATTTATCTGTTAAATTATTCAAAGTTATAATTAAAATATTTAAACTAACCATTTCACCAAATTTACAAATTTCATTCATATAATTAATAGAGAAATTAAAGCCGAATGGACCATAATAAAAAATTAATGTTATTAAATCATTTGAAAATTTAGAGATAAAAAATTATCTCCGATTTTTTTTTGCAATCCTATTATGTTTAACAATGAATAAAACTTATTTTAGCAAAACCACACCTTATATTCTAGATTTACGGTTAGTCATGTGATCATGATATAATAAGTGTCGAGGTATAATTACTTAAAGAATTAAAAAGTTAACATCGGAGATATATGAAAAATCAATAATAATAAAAAAAGTCAATAAAATTATATATAAATTATAATGATATTTAACTTCTCTTTTATTAAAAAAAACTTAATTATTTTCGATTTCAGGATCGTTTTTCTCCACGGTGTACAAGTGAATTTTTCATTTATGTATTGAATTTGAACCTACTCAAGTCAAAATTTATTTCTCGCTTTCATTAATTTTTTCCCTGATCAGCAAGATTTTAATATCATCCCATAAATGTAACTCGATGTTTTAATTATTTTCTTTTACCATTTATAAGTTGTGCATTGCAAATTAAACAACACACATACTTCTTCTATATATATAATCAAAATTTGGTGCAGATAAATATAATTTTTTTTATATTTTATTAGGGAAAATGTATTTCTATTTCTACAAAACTATGAAACAAACTACAATAAAAAATGAATTAAGATACCTACACGGCTCTTCCTACATTATTTATTTACCAGCATCCAAACTGGCTCCCGTTTTTGTTCGGTCGCCTTTTTATTATCTTAATATATGTTAATTATGAATAATTATTTTTATGTAATTTAAATATTAAATAAAATAAATAAAGTTTGCTCAATATAATTTAAAATTAAACACACACACTAATGTAGTTGCCATTTTTATATTCTAATTATTCTCCACTTAAAAATCGATAGCTTAGCTAAAATAATTTTAAGTCTATCTTCTTTTTAATTATAGAAGAGTGGTAATTTAAGATCAGTTTTTAGTGTGAAATAATTTATTTATATTATTTCTTTTTATATTTTTATTTAAATAAGTGAATTTTACATACACGTATATTTTTTTATATTTTTCTGTTATTTCGCGGAGTCAGTATTTAGTTTTTCTATCTTGTTTTTGTATTTATTTTGTTTAAATTAATTTTAATTTAATATAAATAAATTTAATCAATAATTTTAACGTTATAAACATTATAATTATAAATATATAAATATTTTAATTACTTTAATTTTATTACATTTATAAATATATTAATATTATATTAATCTAGATATTCATATCTTTTTGGTAGATGTATTTTTTTAATTTAAATGAATCAATATCGCTTTTAATAAAAACAAAATGTATCCTTCTTGTCCATACAATCTCATTATATTTTATACAATATTTTATTATATCTTATTTTATATTAAATGTTTTGTTCCAATAAAATTATTCTAGATATAGATAACGAAAGCTCAAATGCTGAGACTATCCAGCAAAATATTCCTTTCACAAGGCAACACGAGTCTGATTTGATTGTAGTGATTTATGACATTAGTCTCACTTGAGAGAAGACGAGGATCATGTAGCATCTAAAGAAACGTACACGACATGCATTGCATAAAGCAAAGGTGGACTTAATTATTAACCCTATAGTCAGATATTGAATAAAAAGTTTTTTTTACAAAATATTGGATCAAAAGTTAAAAACAACATTAACCTACCGTGCATGATGTAATACATATTTTTGTTAGAATCAAAATATAAGATTTGACAAAATTATGTTATGACGATGAACTAGTTTGCCAAAGACATCATCCATAAAATAACTTTATGACGATATATATCCAAAAAAATGACTTGGTTTGGAATAGTTTGTATTTGAATCACAAGAGACTCATCAACTGTATTATATGCAGTAATACTAACAACAATTTGAAGAAAAAAAAACACCATCAAATAAATTATAACATTTGAAAATACATTACTAAAAACATGAATAATTTTTTAAAAAATATGATAATGAGAAAAACCTAGTTGATAAAATATAATTTCAACAAAAGTTACACTTTCATCAAATAATTTATAAGTTACTTAAACTATTTGATATATATGAAAAGGTTAAATAAAAAATGGCAAATTGATTAGACCGCCATGCTGCCTCTTATCTATAGAAAAAGTAATGAAAAAGACAAATCAATGGCTAGAAATGCAACAAAACAATGTCCTTATTTATTCCCATCATTCCATGGCCAGAAAACTAACACAATGGACACACCAACAAAATGCTACCACAATCTCCATTTCATATTCATCCCTTTAATGGCCCCTGGCCATCTCCTTCCAATGGTTGACATAGCAAAATTATTAGCAAGACGCAAAGTTAAGGTTACAATAATCACCACACCCCTCAATTCCATTCAATTTCAATCAAGTATAAACAGAGAAATTCAATTAGGATCACAAATCCAAATTCTCAACATTAAATTCCCAAATGAAGAATCTGGAATCCCACAAGGGTGTGAAAGTGTTGACACTTTACCTTCAATGGATTTAATGTCCAATTTTTACATTGCTTTATGTAAGTTGCATCAACCACTAGAAAATATTTTTCAAACTCTAAGTCCAATTCCAAGTTGTGTAATTTCAGATAAACACATTTCATGTGTAGCTGATATAGCAAAAAAGTTCAATGTTCCGCGAATTATATTCGACGGGACTAATTGTTTTCATTTATTGTGCAATCATAATTTACATAGTTTTAGTAAAAATATTCCCAATGAAGGAAAATTCATTGTTCCGAATATGCCAGATATAATTGAACTGCAAAAATGCCAACTTCCTGGGTTATTTAATCCAGGAAGAAACAAAAAATTAAATAGTTTTCGCGAGAGAATAAGAGAAATAGATGAAAAATGTTCATATGGTGTAGTGGTAAATAGTTTTGAAGAATTGGAAGAAAATTATGTTAAAGAGTATGAAAGAGTGAGTGGTTATAAAGTTTGGTGTGTTGGTCCTGTTTCATTATGTAACAATGATGAGTTGGATAAAGTTGAAAGAGGGAAGAGAATTAATTCAAATTATGAGAGTGAATATGAAATTGTTAAGTGGCTTGATTTATGGCCTTCAAATTCTGTGATTTATGTTTGTCTTGGTAGTTTAAACCGTGCAACACCTCAACAATTGAAAGAGGTTGGTTTAGGATTAGAAGCAACAAAAAGGCCATTTATTTGGGTTTTGAGGGGTGCATATGGAAAAGATGAAATTGAGAAATGGGTATATGAAGAAGGGTTTGAGGAAAGGGTAAAAGGGAGAGGTTTTTTGATAAAGGGTTGGGCTCCACAAGTGTTGATATTGTCACACAAAGCAATAGGAGTTTTTTTGACACATTGTGGTTGGAATTCAACATTGGAAGGGATTTGTGGTGGGGTGCCTTTAGTAACTTTTCCTTTGTTTGCTGAGCAATTTTATAATGAGAAAGTTGTGGTGCAAGTTGTGAAGAATGGTGTGAGTGTGGGAGCTGAAAGTGTTGTGCACTTAGGAGAGGAAGATAATTATTGTGTTGTGGTTAAGAAGGAAAATGTTAGAGATGCTATAGAGAAGGTTATGGAGGAGGGTGAAGAAAAGGAAAAGATTAGGGAAAGAGCTACAAAATATGGTGACATGGCAAGGAAAGCATTAGAAGAAGGTGGTTCTTCTTACCGGAACATGACTCTACTAATTGAAGATATAATGCAGCATGTAGAGAACAAAGTTCAAGTGCAATTGAAACCAACACAGTGATGATGATGATGTACTTGTTTTATGCTATTAATTCATTTTAAGAACCAAGTTTGTCTCCTAAATACTTTATCCACAATGGGTCTTTATTATAGGGGTTATTTGTTTGAAGTCATGAAAAAATAATTTTTTTTACTAATGAAGATGAGTTTAAGGAAAAATTAGATTTTTATAATGCATTAAATTTAAATTTATGTTGAAAAAAAAATTCTATCTCCTTAAAAACTTAAATGCCTAGAGATTATTTGTTTTTCAGCCTTATAGAAACATGAAATCATGATTATACACGTAATAAATATAGAAAAATGTTGGATGTATATATGAGGTATATGAGGTATATGAGAAAGCAACAAAAAAAGTAATATGATAATTTTTTTTTTTTAAAATGTGTTGGCATGAATGAATGAATTTGATTCCTATAGTCGAAAGAAACATGAAATCAAAAATAGAAGTTGAATTCCAAAACTGTGAGAAGTAGATAGATGTATCGGTGAGTAGGGGATCTAAACAGAAAATATATAATTATGAAACAAACAAAAGTGCGAAAAGTCGAATCCAAGGCTTGACAGGGTCTTCTTAACTAGAATAGTTAGTAGCTTATAGGATCCCAAAGCAATAACCACAGATGGAGGAGCATTCGTCTTTTTAACCAGTTTTCCCCAACCAAGATATCCTGCCTATCCCGAAAAAGGGACTCCTTACCGCTCCTATGGCTTTCCACCCATCCCTCCTCTTTTTTACTTATATTTTATAATATAAGCATCATAAATATCTACGCTGGAACTGGATTCTCTAAAGCTTCAATAGAAGTACCCCGAGGGGGAGGTCGCAAGAGCCTTTATCTAATCGACTATTGAACCATCTCACCGGAAAGTAACTCGCTACCTTAACTAAAGGCATGCCTTTACTCCAACAGCTAACTCGATAGGACTTGCTTTCCTAAATAAATTTCCCTTGGCCTTGAGCCTGCTTCATCGCCTTGACTTTGCTTTGCCGGGGAAGAATAGAGGGTCAGGGCAATAGGTCAAGGTCGATAGCCAATCGAGTAAGCAAGCCTTAAGGCAAAGAAAGATATTCTAGCAGCTTAGCCCTTTCATACCTGGTGGGTGGGTTCAGATGATGAGGTCTGCCGCCTGTGGAGGAGAGACGCTGCACAGCAATCTCTTTGGAATTTCTTCTGTTCAACTCTCACAGGTTTTTTTTTTCCTTTCTCCCCCACTTAATTTGATTTATACAAATTAGGGTTTTATTACGTTTCCCTCATCGTCTATGTATATTCATAGTACTTTCTCCTCTCTTATTCATTCATACAATAAACACATACAATATTAATTTCGTATCTATATAGTTATAGCAATTTATATTCAACCCAAATCATTCAAACTTGTTGTGTTAAATGTACATTACTCACTGCACACAAGGATATATATATATATATATATATATATATATATATATATATATAATGCCAATAAAACCCACACTCAACTCAAAACCAACCAAAGTTAAGTTCATAACTTTTCTTAATCACTTCAACAAAATATTCAATCACAACCGGGTATTATTCAAACTCATAGTTACTGAGAAAATAAAAGCATGCAAATGTTTAACATAAAACAAAGAAATAAGTCTTGAAAATACTCATCAAACCAAATTATCAAACCATGTTCTGATAAAATTCACCAATTACTTCAAGGAAAGTGCGATAGGCACTTAAATGTTTCCTCCTTTGTCGCTGCTACCAACATTTCCTTGAGCCGATTCCCCCTAGTCATCCATTTCACCACTGGGGCCTCCAAGATTGTCTGGAGGAAGCGCCACAGAGCATGAGTCGTTTCCACCAATCAGACGAAACCCCCTGAATCAGTTGTACTGTTGAGACCTCCCATGTTGCCTTGAGTGAACACAGTGCTGCTACTAGTACCTGTATTGTTATCGGAACCTTTACACATCCGATCAAATCGCTTCAATAGACTTAAGAATAAGCGTCCATCCGAAACTTTTCCATCTACGTTAGCCCCAGAATCTATCCCACTCTGTAATGGAGAAGTCATCTGTGGTGGAGGAGGATCTTGAGGCAATGCCTCTTCAGATCGACCGATTTTCTTCTCAAGAGCAGCTTCCAGCCTTTCCTTTCCAATACAAAGTAAACGGTTTAGCTCTTGAAATTCAGATAAAGATAAAGGCTTACAGTCATCATTGATTTGATCCGTCAATATTGACTTTTCTTTGTCATTCTGCTCGAAAAGTTCATCTTCCAATCTTTTTGTCTGCTCCAACAGACGAACATTTTTAGCCTCTTCATGAGCTAGAAGCCTTTCCAGTATTTGTTCAGCTACCTCAGGAGATGGCCACATTATAGGTTCGGTATCACCTGGGCCTTGGATAATTGCGCACGCTTCAATACCACACAGGATGGTCAACTCCTCCATCTCCTTCAAAAACCCTGCCAATTTTCTCTTGTAGCATTGCTTTCTCCGTTTCTCAACCAAATCATTTGAAACCATTTCTCTCTCCTTCAATACAAGAAAAATAAGCAAGGATATGAGTAGATCAGAATCACGATCGAACAAAAATGAAATACCATAAGCGAAATCGAACAAACAAAATAGCCAATGTGAAATCGAACGAACAAAATACCAAAATTGAAATCGAACAAACAAAATACCAATAGTGAAATTGAACAGACAAAATGCCAAAAGGGAAATCGAACAGAAATGGAACAAAAAATCCCATAAGTGAAACGGAACAAATAAAATTCCAAAAGTGAAATCAAACAGAAATAGAACAAAAATGAAATCACAAACAGTGAATCACAACCAAGCGATCACAAATGAACAGAAATTGAATTGCGAATCTAGGGACTAGGGTTAGCCGACTTGGGAGTAAGGTTTCTTTACCTTTTGAGCCTCGAAGTTTGAAGGAAGATGTGAAGTGAGCGACTGAGAATGTGATAGTCGGTGGTTATAAACTATGGACCAAACCAAAAAGAATGGGCCGGTTAAAGTCTTTATTGCCAAAAACCAGTTGTTTTAAAGTGGATCAAGATATGGTTAAGGATTGGGCTTCTCAGCCAGATTTATGGAATCATTATAAACTTACCGCGCAGCATGTTAAGATTATTTTGCACCGGACCAAATAGGGTTAGGTATTGATTAGGAAAGAGGCTGGGGAAAGAATGAAAATGGAGAAAGAATGTGTGACACCCCCTACAAAAAGTAGAGTCAACCAAACTACTACAGAGAATACTATTCAATCAAGAAATTATTTTACTCCTATTGATACTGAATTGAATAATCACTTGCAACAAAACCAGAAAACTTCTTTTGACCATGTACAGGATAGGATGTGCACATAGTTCAGTGATGAATAGAGTATCGTTTATATAAGATTTGAGAATTCAATTACTAATTCACATAGAAACTTTATAGCTGAATAAGGTCGAGGTACAGTGATAGGAGAGTCGATGAGATTAGGAATATGAGAAAGAAAATGAAAGCCCGATTACATGAAATCATACAATAACAGACAAATGCAGTAAATGAAACCAGACAATGCTACATGCCTTGTCATTATTTTCTAAGGATTCCAAAATATCTAGTTCAGTTATGTAATTCCCTTTGGTTATGCCAGTCACCAGTCTATTGAGCACATGTAATTTGATCCAAGCCGCTTGGCATCAATGTTGTCAAATAGCAATTATAGCAGTGTTATAGCACTAAAACATAGTGGAATTTCAACAAATAAGTACTGTTCTGTGATGGTGATGCTATTTAATACAAAGTGTAGGTTAAGTAATAACTATATCAGCACTATAGCATTGTTGCGTAGCGGTAATTGAAGAAACCGCCATTTCCTGCATGATGCTTGGTACTTGTTTTCTAAGTCGACTTGCCAAAGCTGACAATTGTCTTCATTATATCTATTTAGGCCGCATTTCTAGTTAATGTGAGAATTATATTTTTCTCAATACATCCATTTAGGGCGTTCAAGAAATTTATTGAGACAAATTATGTATGTCCTTTCCAATCCTAAATTTTTACCGGGCCAAACATTTAAACTAGAACTCGAACTTAGACTCGAGTAAATCCAATGATGTATGTGTCAATTAAGATTGGGTTTATGCATGAAATAAGCATGTCGATTCAAAATAAAAATAAAACGAAATTACATTGTTGGCATAAAACTCTACAAGCTGAAGTATGCTCTTGAGTAAACTAAACCAGATCCATTGTAGATTTACCATTAGGATACTTCATATTGGCTTGTATATTATGAGAATAAAATTAAGTACCAGCTCAGAAAAGTATAAAGCTCAGTTAGTTGCTAACGAGTACACAGCACACACAATGTGAGGGCAGTCAGACTACTTTGAGACTTTTACCAAGCAAACCAATATTAGAGTTTTATTAGCTTTGGCTGTTATAAAAGGCTGGTTCTTGGAAAATTATATGTGAATATACTATTTTACATGAGTATTTATGAGAAAGTCTACTTATAATGAATCTCATATATCTCGTAATTTAGTCTCTTTAGTTACGTATGTTGATACATTACTTCACCCACCAAATAAACACTTCACAACTTTATTTAGTTAAATCTCAAAGTTGAAACTTAGAAGAATATAAATTGAACAATATGTGATTTGTTGTGTTTCTCTTGTGTCTCTAATGAGATCACACACCTTCTTATTTATAATGATGCTGCAATAATTACATTCAATGCATAGGAAATTGTATTGACTAGGACTACTAACAATTAGCCTAGGGTGTTGCACAATCAAGGAATAATTAAAACATACACTGAATTTTAACACTCCCCCTCAAGCTAAAGCTTACTATGCTTTAAGCTTGTTACATCAAAACATTAATGAAACGCGGAATGAAGAGTTGGCACCATTGTTGGACTAGTTTGAAAAGAGAAGGCACCATTAATGATTCATGTGTGAAAGAGTCACCACTGAATTGATTATCGGTGGGAATAAAATGCGCCACTAATATGATTCATATGTGGGAATAGAGTCACCACTGGATTGATCGTCAGTGGGAATAAAAGGCGCCACTAATATGATTCATATGTGGGAATAGAGCCACAACCGGGTTGATCGTCAGTGGGAATAAAATGATTGTCTGAGCGAATGATACCTTTTCCTTGAAACTAAGTTCTCACAACAATAGATACAGTGCAGAATGAAGAGTTGAAAAAATGAGGTTGCTGAAAAATCACCACATCATGAAAAGACCTGTAGAAGGGGGCCAGAGACAGGTGCATGCGTTCTCACGCATTGATTTGGTGGAGGTGCATGGGACCCATACATAGAGAAGACGGACGTGCGTGACAGCATGTGCAATGTTGGTTGGCGACAGGAGAAGCACTGTCGTGTTTGCCGGAGGATTGCGCGGCGGTATTTGTTGATTTTGGCTGCGCACTAGAAAAGAGGCAGCTGGTGTTGGTACAGAGTGAAGGCGGTGCTTTTGAGGCCAGCTGTAGCATCGTGGCTGGTTGCTAGAAAGGCGGTCGAAGTTGATGGTGGATGACTGTATGAAGCCGAAAAATTGAAAGACTGAAAAAGGTGGTGCTGCCGGCGGCATTTGCCGCTGGCAGCGGTAGTGAAGCACAAAGACGGGTCACAAAATCAGAACCTGCTCTGATACCATGTAAAATATGTGATGTGATGTGTTGTGTTTCTCTTGTGTCTCTAATGAGATCACACACCTTATTTATAATGATGCTGCAATAATTACATTCAATGAATAGGAAATTGTATTGACTAGGACTACTAACAATTAGCCTAGGGTGTTGCACAATCAAGGAATAATTAAAACATACACTGAATTTTAACATTAGTAATTGCATTCAAACCTATCACAATCTTTGAGTGTTCCAACAACCTTGGTTCACATGCCAATATTTCATTTAATAGCTAAGATATATTTTCTCCATCCTATATATAATAATTGTCACATTTTAAAAAAATATTTGTCTAAAAAAGATTGTTACTTTTAGTTTCTAATGCAATTTTAATTGTTTGTTGTATTATCTAATTAATATCATGTGCATCACTCTCAAATATTATTGTCCACTTTGCATTTATGATTTATAGAATACACTAATGATTAATAAGGGTAATTTGATAAAATCATTATTCTCTTTCTTTCATTATCACTTTTTCTTAATTTATTTGAAATGGTAAAATGAGACAGTTATTTTGAGAGAAAAATGAGTAATAATAGCAATACATACTTTTTAACACACACGCACACATATATACTATTTAATTAGTTGAAATTTATAAGCTGTAGCAAAATTATGTGAACCCGAATAATTTAATAAGATTTCATTTAAATTTCAATTGATGCAGATAGTATGCTTTGAAGGGGAAATAACTAGAGTTTTCTTGAAGAACTCCCAAGATTTTAGAGAAAAGAAAAATTGCCACCCACCATTCCTTTATTTTTGGCATTTTCTTTTACCGTTTATCAAATTTTGGCATTCTTGAGGAGACTATTTTCAGATTTGATACATCGCCCCAATATCATGCTTGTAATATTATTTTTCTACCTTGAATTGAATTAAAAGTCTCACCCTTGTCTTTCACTCCCCCTTGACATTAGTTTATTCCTAATATGGCTTCCCAAACTAACCAACAACACTTCCTTCTTGTTCCATTAATGTCTCAAAGGCATCTCATTCCATTCACCATTGTCCTTACACCTCTTAATGCATCAAGGTTCAACATGGTCATTGATCAAGCAAAAAACTGAAACCTCAAAATCCAATTCCAATTGCTGCATTTTCCTTGTGTCGAAGCAGGATTGCCAAAAGGGTGTGAAAATTTGGACACACTTCCTTCTCCTAAATACCAACCTTTGTTTTTTGCGGCTGGCAATATGCTCAAAGAACCACTTGAGAAATGGCGTTCAGAGCTGGAAAAAGTACCTGGTTCCATTGTTTCTGATATTTGCCTTCCTTAGACTTCAAATGTCTTTGAAATTCAACATTCCAAGAGTTGTATTCCATGGAATTTGTTGCTTTACACTATTGTGCTCGCATAGCCTTGGACCCTCGATGTCGACACCGTTAGTGGTGCTGGATTTGCCTAACACAATTGAGTTTACAAAAGTACAGTTACCCGAGACAGTGAAGCAGGACTCAAGTGTGGAGAGAAGCTATTTGATCAATTTAAAGAGTCTGAACTTTCGGCACAAGGGATATTGGTGAATACTTTTGAGGAGTTGGAGAAGATTTATGTGAGAGGTTATGAAAAGTTGCTAAAAAGGTTTGGTGTATAGGACCACTTTCCTTGCTTGACAAGTTAATCTTGGACAAGTTTGGTAAAGACAATGATAAAGGATTCATCTATGATTCCGAATCTGAATGTCTAAAGTTTCTTATTTCTAACAAAGCTTGTTCTGTCATCTGTGTTTGTTTTGGTAGTTTGTCTCTCATTCCATCTTCACAACTAAAAGAACTTGCTTTGGGATTGGAGGCATCCAAAAATCCATTCATTTGGGTGATTGGAAACAATGATTGTTCCGTTGAGTTAGAAAAATGGTTAGAAGATGAGAATTTTGAAGAGTGGAATAGTTATAATTAAAAGGTGGGCCCCACAAGTTGAAATACTATCACACCCTTCAACTGGTGGATTTTTATCTCATTGTGGTTGGAATTCAACAATGGAAGCAATTTCAGCTGGCGTACCGATGATAACTTGGCCGATGTATGCTGAACAATTCTTCAATGAAAAGCTGATTGTGCAAGATCTCAAGATTGGTGTTGAAGTTGTTGTGGATCCAATGGAGACACAAAAGAGTGAGAGAATTTTCGTGAAGAAAGAGAATGTGAAGAAGGCTATTGAAAAGCTTATGGAAAAGGGTGGAGAAGGTGAACAGAGAAGAAACAGAGCTAGAGAGATTAAAGATATGGCTTATAAGGCTGTTGAAGATGGTGATCTTCTGATTCCCATTGCAAATTGTAGAACAAGATCATAATCAATGATTAAGCATATCAGTTGGTGCTTTCACTATTATATAATCACTATATCTCATGTGCTAATCGATGCTACTATAATACATGCAAAGACAATCATGTTTTCTCAAACATGCCTTTGGAGATTGATTTATTTGGAAGATGTTAAGATCATTTTGGTTAGATAAAACAGTGTTTTAACAGTTAAATGCAAAACTGATTTATATTTTAATTGTATTTTATGTTTGTAAATATTTGTACATATGTGAAAATATGCATAACTTCAAACAATTTATCTTAAATGGAAAAGGCAATATTTTTTTAGTAAATAGGCAAAATGGTCATTAGAAGAATTGTGAGGATAAATCAAAATAGTTTTTGAATTTTATAAATCTACTAATATATTTTTTAAATTATAATGCGATAATTAAAATAATCATTTTATTATTATAGACTATCATGTGATGGATTAAATAAATATGTGGTATTTGGTGTGACTGTCCGGTTATTATTATGTCGTTTATGATTCATTTTAATTTCTGATTTTTTACTCCCTCATCTTTGAAAACTTCAAAACAAATTAAAAATATAGTTAATGTTGTATGAAAATTAAAAATGATAAATTATTTTATAGAAATATCATCCATTAATAATATAAAAAAAAAAACATAAATTAAAAGAATTGATACGAAATCCACATCCAATATCACACATTCGTTTAATTTAATGCATCACGCCATACCATGTAACAAAAGAAATTAAAACAGAGACTATTTTGAGTCATGTGCAATAATTTAATTGATTAAGAGTTGATGATAATGCAATAATAGAAACACTAAAAAAGTGTACTATACAAGTTAGACATTGACATTTGAACTTTTATAGCAGCAACACTAACAAGTATAGTGGATATATATCACGATCTTGCATAGGTAAGCGCTTACACCATATTTATTCACATAAATAAATAAAAAAGATGAATAAGTTGTAAGAGTAAAGAAACAAGTAGATCGAAGAAAATGGAGTCAGAAGCAACTAAACATGTTCACTTTGTGTTATTTCCACTTATGTCCCCAGGACACATGCTTCCAATGATAGACATAGCAAAAACATTAACACAACACAAAAACATCATCGTCACCATTGTCACTACCCCACACAACGCTTCACGTTTCTCACATATTTTCTCTCAAAATCTCCGATTACTTCAACTTCAATTCCCATCTCAAGATTTTGGCTTTCCACAAGGTTGCGAGAATTTCGACATGCTTCCTTCAATGTCTATGGCTTACACTTTCTTTACCGTTTCAAATACTCTTCTACAACAACAAGCACATCAAGCTTTCCAAAATTTAACACCAAAACCAAATTGCATTATCTCTGATGTTAGTTTTCCCTACACTTCTCAAATCGCTGCTAAATTCAACATTCCAAGAATTTCCTTTTATGGGGTTAGTTGTTTTTGTCTTGTTTGGCACAAAAATTTGTTAATTTCTAATGTTATGGAAAACATAGAAAAAGATTCTGAGTCTTTTTTAATACCTGAAATTCCTCACAAAATTAAGATCACAAAAGCACAGTATCCATCCTCAAATGATGGAAATTGGAAGGAATTTGTTGGTAAAATGGTTGAAGCTGAAATGGGTTCTTATGGTGTTGTTGTGAATTCTTTTGAGGAATTGGAACAAGAATATGTAAGTGATTATAAGAAAAGTATGAATGATAAAGTTTGGTGTGTTGGTCCTGTTTCACTTAGAAATAATAGTAATAATTTAGATATGGCTAAGAGAGGAAACAATAATAATAAGGATTCAAATTCAATTGATTGTTTAAAGTGGCTTGATTTGCAAAAGCCAAATTCTGTTATTTATGTATGTTTTGGAAGTATATGTAATTTAAATGCTTTGCAACTCATAGAGCTTGGTATGGGATTAGAAGCATGTGAAAAACCATTTATTTGGGTTATTAGAGAAAGGAATCAAACAGAAGAGTTGAATAAGTGGTTCGACGAATCGGGTTTTGAGGAAAGGATTAAAGGAAAAGGGATTTTGATAAAAGGTTGGGTTCCTCAAGTATTGATACTATCACATTGTTCAATTGGAGGGTTTTTGACACATTGTGGTTGGAACTCGACTTTAGAAGCTATATGTAGTGGCGTGCCGATGATTACATGGCCATTATTCGGAGATCAGTTTTTTAATGAAAGGTTTGTTGTGGAAATATTGAGAGTCGCAGTGATGGTTGGAGTGGTGAGTCCTGTAAATTGGGGAGAGGAAGAGAATGTTGGTGTGTTGGTGAAGAAAGAAGATGTTGTGAGAGCTATAGAGAAGTTGATGGATGAAGGGAATTATGAAAGTGAAGAGAGGAGAAAAAGGGCTAAAGAGCTTGCAAAGATGGCTAAGAAAAGTGTAGAAGAAGGAGGATCTTCTCACTTTAATGTCAATCTATTAATCCAAGATATCCTTCAACACTCCAACAAGGGAGATTGATGTTGCTTACAACTTTTTCTTTTGTTGAAAATGTTATCAATTAGTTCAATGAAACTTGTAGGTAAGTTCCTTTGTCTAGCAACAAAGTGGTAAAATTTATATATTGGCATTAGATAGACTATTATGTAAGACAATCAAAGATTAAAATTGAGTGAGCCTAAATAGCAAATTATTATACAAAATCCCAAAAGATATGTTGCCAAAACTATTATACAAATTTATTAGAAAAATCAAGTATACTTTTTTTTTTTAATAGGTTTCTTGTCACCAGAGATAATCATATTGAAGACATTGTTGATATTTATAGTAGGTACCTCTTCCAGCTGAAATTCAAACGATGATTCGCCACATTGTGAGAGTCTAGTCTTTTATCCTAAACTCAACCCTCATTGGTCATCTAAATCATATATGTTAACTATAATAAACAAACTAATTACAATCAAGCTAAATAGTATGATTAAGAAGCCAATCATTCCCATCAATGTATGATACATTCATATAGGATATTGCTTCATAATCTTTTAGTTGCTTAGCATAAGAGACTCTAGATGTATAATTTGCTCCAGGTCCTATACAATGGTACTCCCCAAAGAAGACACTCCTGTATTTTTAACACAAATTAAACATATATGTTAATATAAAACATTAAAATAATAAGATAAGATTAATTAATTAATTACTAACTGGTCTCTAGATGGATCTCTCCAATCATTCCATCCTTCAGCAGCTACAACATCAGACATGTTTGTTGTAGAGAAAACAACTGTGGCAAATGGTCCCCAAGCTCTTCCAAGCCAAACTTTTCCACTTCCAACGATGTTGCAATTCACAAATGAAAAACCTGTTTGTTCCTCCAATGATTGTCTACCTTGAGCTGTGATAGACCCATCAACCCCAACCGTATCTTGTTTAGCTATTGACTCTATGGTACAATCCTATAGGTGTCACAAACAACTTAACAAGCAATGTGGCTAAATAATAAAAAATTATCTTAACAATTGTTTCAGTTGATCAACACAACATATAGTCCACAATTGACCAGAATTGAAAAATCATAAGAAATTTTAATAGTAATTCGGCATCACTACTCGGAAGAAGAAATTATGATGACTTGATTGATTGAAAAAACTTGTGCATGTGGTATATATACCTCAAGGAGAAATTAAGGGGTGATTGATCTTAATGAATTACCTCATAAAGTGATCTTGCATTTCCAAATATGAAATCAATGGATCCTTGGATGAAACAATCCTTAAAATAATGTCTTCCAGTGTCATCATTGAGTGTGTCTTGTGCACCATAGATTCCACATCCATAGAATGCGCTTTGATCACCGCTAACTCTCAATGCCACTGCCTGTGCCCCAACCTCTCCTGGTGATGCTGTCGGAGCACTGTTCTGTTTTTCTCACACAATATGTCTCAAAATCAATTTTATTTTCATTTTCAGTTTTTAATATAGATTTAATTATTATTATTTTAATTGTATGGTTTAGTTAATATTATGTGTACATTATTTTCAACGTATTATATTTCACTTGGCGATTATATAAACAAATAAATTATTAAGTTATTAATAAGGATAATTTGATAAAAGTGTTATTGTCTCTTTTATTTATAGTTATTATTAATTATATGTGAAATAAGAAAAAATGAGAAATGATATAATAGATAGAAATATCCACAACACTAAGAAACACGACAATTATTTATTCCCTTTAATCTTAAATATAAATAAAAGATATGATTAAAAAAAGATGTTGTATTTGACACTAGATCTAAATTTTAAATTAAATACATCTAGTTTTTAGTATACTTTTGTTTATATTTGATATAAGATGGAGTAATAGTTAATGAAATTGGTCACCTTAAAGCTAATGTTGTAAGCAGTAAACTTAGAAGCAAAGACGCCAAACGAGTAGCTATAGGAAGTCCCACCAGTAGAATTTGCAGTGTCATTCCATTCTATGATTGTATTAAGGTACCCTTGACCTTGTAGTACTATGTTTGTTTTGTTGGCTTGGACCACTACCTTCTCTCTAAACATTCATCAAATATTTGGAGTGAAATAGTGAGTAAGTGTATATTATTATATAGAATTTAATTAAAATATATTTCCACGTGTAAAAGAATAATCACAAGTGAAATCACACTTTATCAACTTATCACACTTTACCATTAATTCTTAAAACATGTTTGTATTATTATGTTAAGATGACAGATATGATTAAAGATTAGTCCATTTTAATGAATATTTAGTCAAATAATTTTGTTATAGAGGGAGTAGTTATTAAATTCATAATTGTTATGCATTTACCTCGTTATATTTAATTTCAAGTGAAAACACTAGTTAGCCAGATGTTTCTTCATATTAAGTTCAACGTTATTTTTTTTGGTAAAACTAAGTTCAATATTTAACAAATGAAAAAGTGGGAGAAAATAAACATAATATACTTGATTAAATAATGAGAAGTGATAAAGAAACGAATATCGACCTGTATGTACCAGAATTAATTAAGATAATAGTAGTATCAGAGCTAGATTCAGGAACAGCGTCAATTGCTTTCTGCACACTACTAAAGTTAGCGGAACCCTTTAAGTCAACCGTGAAAACAAGAGACTTATTATGATTTAAAATTATATTAGAAGCCCATTTTGTCTTGTCACATTTTTCCTTATGCCACTTCCTACGATGATGTCTCCTACTCGCAGTACTTGTTATTAGCAAAGATACAAAATCTTGAACCCCACTGAGCTTTATAATCTTGGTTAATATGCCAAATTGAAAATTGAAACTACCTTGAGAATTATTAATGGAAGTGCTAGAGGAGTTGGAAGGTGGCGTGGTGTAATGAACAACAATGATGGAAAAGAGAAATATGACAAAGCCAGAGAGCCAAAAGAGGGTTCTGTTGAATTTCATGTTTGAGTTTTATGAATTGGTTAATATTTTGTGTATTTTGGGCTAACAAATAGATTTTGGGTTGAGGGAGTGATGTAGTAATGAGGAAATGCTTTTATTATGTGCATGTGAAAAGGATGTGTGTATGGTAGTGATGCATGATTGGAGTAGGAGGTAAGAAAGGTATGGGCTTAGTAAAAGCATACTTTTGAAAGCATAATGGCCTTTGACAAATAAAAAAGGCATTATGGATTGTTGTACAAAAAAAGCATTATGGATCGATGAAAAATTAGGTGATTGTTTATGATCTTCCGGAATTGCTTCTATACTCTCAAATATATTATCGAAAATTATGATCTGATAGTATATTTTATATTATCAAAAGTTATAATTCGGTTTTAAAAAAAATGAACAAATTTGAGAAGCTGAATGAACAAGCACGGAAAAATTATGATGTTTTGGATTAAAAAAAACTATGTTTGGCAGTATATTTATAGACGAAAAAATTACATTTTTGTTCAACTCAAGAGTAAAAAAATTGTATTTTTTAAAATTACATTTTGAAGTGGACGTGAGTGGAAAAAAAATGCTTTTTTTAACAAATGAAAAATGAAGAATTTTGATGGTAAGACATGGTGTAATTAATTAGAGGTTGGAAGATGGACACGCTAAGTAACTGCAAAAAGATTTAGAAAAAGGTGAAGATAACAGAATGAAAGTTTTTATTTTATTTTTATGTCATTCATTATGGGGTGGTGGGAGTGGGACTTGTTGAATAACATTTTAATACTTTTATGTTTGGTTCTAATTAGGGAGTGAAGTTGGAATCTTAGCTTGTAATGCATCATGTGTGCAGTTCTATTGCACTAACTTTGAATTGAATCCACTACTGTTCCAACATAGACAGTTAATTTTGCACTAACTTTTTTCCTTTTTTTTAAATATTTATTTTTTTTCCTTTATCATTTTTAAGATCCATGTTATGTTTGATTTTTTTTTTACGTGGGTAAATGTTAGTTCATTGATCTTTGATTTTTAAAATAGTTTCTGAACTAGCATAATAGTTGTTTCAATTGATATGTCAATATCTCAAATTGTCTTAAATTGTTGTCTTCAATAAAATCTCAAAATAAAAACAATTATCACCCATTTAAAGATAATTTGAGAATTTATGCCAATGGAGAGAGTAAAGAGTGATTATCTGTGCTCCTAATTTAGAAGTCTGGGTTGAACTACTAATGAATATTCATGAATATTCATGTATATTTCCAAACACAAGAAAACAATGTATAATTAAAATAATTTAGATGCTTAATAGATGTATGTTTATTTGAACACTTAAAAAATGTACTTAATAAAATTTAAAATTGGTTAATTGGATTTAAGATGTAATACTTTATTCATTAACTATCGACTGGATATAATTAACTACATGATTAAATTATATTAACCATAAATTAATGTCGAAGTTTGATGTCAAATATTTGTGTCAAAATACTATATATCTATGTAAACTCAAGTAACGGCTATATTTAGAGGTTGAGAATAGGTCTAACTTGCTTAAATAAGTTAGGACTACTTACAAAAATTAAAGCTTAAGTTTAGTATATTAGACGATAAAAGCTTTATTTTAAACTTTATTTTAAATGGTATAACCTCTTGAAAAGTATGACCTATTAGTCTATTAAAAAAATCTATTGTGTTAAAACTTTTAAAACATGACATTTTGTTGACTCGTGCAACCGTAACATTTTACGTAATAAATTTGATTTATATATGTACAACAATTATAAAGAAAATAAAAGAATAAAATACAATAATCAAATTTATAACACAATAGTTTAAAAAGAATAATATATAGATGTCAAGAAGTGAGAGAAAAAAAAACTAGAGATCAAATTTTTAATAATATGTATTTTTATTCCATAAATATAAATAATATTTTATATATATATATACTGATCAGTTTATCAAACTTAATAAACTTTGTAGAAAACATAAGTCTGATTAATTTAAATAAATAAATTATAAAAAAATAATAATAAGTTTAATCTTTTTATTGAGAAAGTCAAGTTTGGCCAAGGTTTTAATAAGCCGAGTTTTGACTTACATCTGCTGAAATAATTTTTAAATTTTTTTAAATCGGTATAAATTTTATTCTAATTATCTCGGTCTCTACCCAATTCCCTTCAACAGAAAATCCTAAAATACTTAATCCCTTCTTCTTCTATGCCCAGCCGGCTCCCCCATTGCATATCAGTAAAGATTGCAAAAATGGTGGCTCTCACGAACTTTATATGAACTAAAAATGTCAAATCATAGCAGATTTAGGATTTGAACCCAGGTTTTGTAGCTATGTTGAACTGAATACGGTGTTCATGACCACTTTTACACAAATTAATATATAGTACCCTTTAAAAGGTTCAACAACGACTTACTACGGTCAGTGACTATTGACCCAATGTCCCAAGCGAGCCAATTACGAATCCGAGTTTGATAACGTCAGCTGAAAAGGGGGTGGTGCTGTATCGGATCCAAAATTGATATAGAAAACATGGCATCATAACTGTTTAAACAATAGGCAGGAACGGATCCAATAATGGCTTTCAAATAACCAACAGTCTATATATACACATAACCATCAGAAATGAAATGAGAAGGAAGTAATCTAGGGGGTTTTCCCTTTCATGACTTACTTTTTCTAGATACAAATTCGTCAAGGTTGATTACTGATGACTCGACATGGAGGCACCATTTTATGAAGCATATTTGTCCCTTGGAAGTTCACAAACTGACTGCAGTTCTTTCTGTAGTTGGTAAGCTGCAGGACAAGGGAAAACTCAATATTTCAAGTCCGAGGTGAGGAGGGTATTGTGATAAGTAATTCGAATAGTGAAATTATCAGTCCCGAAACATAATTAAAGCCCAACTTCAAAAAATGCTAGACTGAAACTGGCAAAAATATCAAAATAATAGTAGTAAAACAGATTTTATACCTGTTCTGGTTTCATCTTGCTAAGGCCGAATTTATCTGTCCATATGGACTGTGCTTCTTCTGCAGCTGGTAGCACAAGGTTCTTTACTTTCATGAAAGCCAAGAGCCTCTCAATGCAAGAGAAGAGTGTCTGGAAGTAGCCCTGTTTGGATAAAGCCAATAGAATTATAATTAATGCATTACCAAGTCATTGCCACAAGTGACCACAATACACAACAAATCAATCAAAATATCATAGCAGAGTTTCAATCAAATAGAGAACGCATATGATGCAAGTGAGGCAGACAACCAGTAATGTCTCATACCTTCCCATGGTGACTGTTACTTGTTGCAACTAAAGGAAGTTCAGCAATATCAGTGCCGAAGATTCGAAGCATGCCCGCAGATACCACAGATGAACTTCAATATCAAAGAAAAAAACTGTAAATAGTAATGTAAGTATCAAATAATAAAAGTTACAGACAGAAAACCACTTCTTACTTGACTATTAGTAATGCACAATACATTCCTCCAAACTCCTGACCCCGCACACTCTTTCTGTATGTGAGAGATACATCAATTGAGACAAAGAAAACTAAATTAAAGTTGAAGAGAAAAATGAGATGAAACAAATGCTTTAAACAGAGTTTCTAACCCATAAACCATTGCTGGAATAAGGTCACGTCCGCTAGCTGCGTCTACAATAGGATCGAAGCATTCCTGAAGCAAGCGAAGTTTAAATCACAAATCCAACAAATGTAATAAAATGTTAGGGCAAAACCAAAAATGGCATCCCAAGGTATGAAAGAAAAGTTGTGCCATAGTGATTGACATTGTAAAATATTACATTTACGCAAGCCATACATAAAGCTCATAATACTGTGTGAAAATGTTGAAACAAACTTATATACAAGTTGATAGTGGCTTAAGCCTGTCAATGCAAGCCATCGGAAACTTCAGCAGCATGATAATCATCATAAAATCATACAGCAAATGTTGAATGTAACTAAATATAAAATGAAAGTCATATTGTCAATGTCTAGCAGCAGTGCAGAGAAGCCAGCCTCAAACAGAGCTTTAGCATGATATCAAATTGTGTGATGGCTACTATACTGAAAATTATGTAAGATAAATAATTTGTACTACACATAAATGCTAAAAAACATTGTTAGTAATCAAAAGTCATGGCTACATACTCCCTCCGTCTCATTTTCAACGTCTCATTTGTCATTTTTCTCTGTAAAAAATTATGTCATTTTACAATATCAATACAGCATTAATTACTTTTTTTCACTTATATACCTTTATTTATTATATCTCAGTCCATCAAACATCTTCACTAACTGCAATTAATAAGGGTATTAAGTAAATGAAACTCATTTTATCATGGAAATCAACACACCTAGTCATTTTCTTAAGAATTGTACACAATATAAATAAGACATTTAAAATCAGACAAACGGAGTAATGACAATGTCTAGACACACAACCACCATAAATCTAAGGCATAATCAACAAATCAATAACAACAAAACACAAGGAGCACACAAGGCATAAAAAAGTACACCAAATACTAAATTAGCTACTATCTCCATTTCAAAATTAGTGTCATTTAAAGTTTTTGCATATATATTAAGATGTACAATAGATAGGAGAAAGAGAAAAATCGTTTTACCAATTACCCTAATAAACTATGAGTTTAATTGTCATGTATTGTTAGTGTAAAATGTTTTACATTGTCAGCACATTACAACCACGTGCATGACTTTAAAAAAAATTATTATAAAAGTCAAATATCTCTAATGATCCAATGGTTGTGATTGACTGACAGCATAACAAAAATTTACACTAGCAGTGTATATAAATTAAATCCATGAACTATTGGTGTGTTTTACACTATCAGAAATGCAAGGTATAATTAATGTTTTGGAAGTAGTGCACATAGTAATAATTGAAGGGTACAATTGAAATAAATAATAATTATAGTTACATTGAAAATTGAAAACGACATTCATTTTAAAAGTCTTTTTTGCTAAAGTGACTCATTGGGAAACAGAGGCAGAACAGGACTGCAAAGAGCACAAAATGCTGAGGATTGTCAGAAACTGACAAAACATGGTGAATCTCAAACCAGAGGGAAAGGCCTGACAAAGACCATAGGAAGATGTGGTGAAATTCTCCAACTGATAAATAGCGGCTGTAATTTGCCATGATTTGAGTCACGATGATGGTGACTTGTTCAAAACACGGCATCACACACAACACAGAGTAGTAGACCTAGGACATGCGGCACACCGTGGTGATGCTGTGAAATCCTGTGACAGACTACCCCATACAGTATAAAAACTCCCCAAAAATGGTTCAATATATAATTTTCCCCGGCCACCCCTATATATTAAAGTTTAGGTCACTTTTTTATTCCCATAAACATGTGTTTTGGGTTTTAGTCCCTACTGACTTTTTCACATCGTTGCAGTCCCTCTTTTTCTAAAATTGCTCACATTTGGTCCCTCATTAGCTGGGTTGTATTAAGTTATGTGGCACAGAACTCCACATCATGAGTGCCACATTTTTATCGCTAAGTATAACATTGCCATGTAGGATTACAGTTCCATCATTTGTTGGTGGGAATGAACATGGACAATTACCGTATTCCACTAAAGAGGGAACAAAAAGGGTTTTAACGAATTCAGAAGGATGGGAACAACTTACATGAAAGATAGAGACAGCCTCCAAAAGCAATGGTCTAGTTTCAGGAGACGCGGTTTTTCCATTAAGAAGCCTCCATTTCACATCGATATCTTTGACGGGATCCAATCCTTTTTCCTCTTGCTTTTTCTTTATTACACCCAAGAGAGATTCAGGGAGTCTCTCAGCCCCCCTAACTAAAACATTCTCCAAAGTAGAATGTATTCTCGTGCAATCGTCGCAACAAAGCCAATTACCTTTTGGCAATTCCTGTAATTGGTTACAAACATATGTTCAGAAGACCAAAGAGAAGCTGTTGCCAAAATTAATGTATCCATATATAAAGATATAGCAACAATTTCACACCTTCAGAAATGCCATCTTGTGGTCCCTCAAACAGCCAACATGATACTCCTTTTCACACTGCAGCAACAGTTGGGAGGCAACATCAAGTTAGCACAGTAAAACAACACAAATCCCTAAGTCGATACTTCATACATGCATCAATCACCAAACCATTCAAAAGGCAAGAAAAAATGGACTCTATGTCAGAGAGGCCTTTGGTAGGGACATCATTACTAGAGTGCATACCTGATCACAGAGTATTATTGTGCGTGGACCAAAGCCAGATCTGCTGAAGTCAACACCCCTGATGTACAAAACTTCCTCTTAACATAGTGTATCTCAGAAAAATCACAAAGATACAATATAGTTTTACAATTACTTAAATACATCACGTCTACATGGTGACTGCTGCCAATATCAAGTACCATGAAGATAAGAGCTAAGTCCATACAAATAAAATGGCTGCTAATCTTTACAGTGTTACCTGCATAAAGCACACCCACTAAGCTCAGCATCAATGTCTTTGACTATGCGGATGCATCTCTTGGAGATCTGTTCAATAGGATCAACTCCTTCAACCCTTCCAGCAGCCCACGCATTGACATTGTAGGCCACAAATTTCTCCCTCTGGAACATGTTTTGGCAAAATTGACAGTACCAGTCACCACGTGGAATACTTGATAGAGATGCACATTCTGTACATTCCAAAGATCGGAACATAAAAGTTCACTTATGACTATCTTTTTATTTACCAAATAAAGCATATGTTGAAGTTATAGGGTTAATCTTTTAGGTGTGAGGAAGGAAAAGGAATAATAGGATTAATAAAATTATTGATATGGCGTGAACAAAATGTCGAATGTTATTACAAGAGACAATGCAATAATCTTTATGTATACCAATACTAGACTCCTATACTTAATTAAATAAGAAAACAAATTATGATATATAAGAAAATTTTGAAAACCAATCATAAGAAATAATTTAAGATGTGATAAATTATATTGAAACACTATCGAGATAAAAAGGGCAACTTAGTTCTATAAGGAATTAGTCTTGGCAGAGTCCAGTCCAAGGAAGGATCAAATCCATTGTGGATATTTTTGCAAACAGACTTATCTTACATATGCAAGAGGCGGATTCTACAACTCGAACATGTGATGAGCCCCAAACTTGGAAGAATTTAGATAATAAATCTAGTACAACATAACTGTTAATGAGGTATTTATCCAAGAAGGAAAAAAAAATTATAAGAAAAAGAATAGATTAACAATCATTTCTCCGCCCTTCTTCGTTTTTTATTTTTGCAGGAAGGGGTTATAGTAGGCAGGTGACAGATCACAAAAAGGTGTATTACAATTTGGTCATGGCCCCTTAAAGTGTTTTATTCTCAAATAACCAAGTACATTAGCATCATAGGTGATAGTCATATAGAAACACTTGCATTATAGGCAACAACAACCTAGGCAATAAATATCTTCATAGTTCTTGCTACAAAAGCAAATGAAAAAGAGGATAAATAATGGGGAACAACGGTGATTCCACATTTCACACAATGATGGCAAATAGATAATTTTCCCCTTCAAATATTTTGTGATGTATATCTGACCTTTATGAAATGCTCTTGGGCATCCATCACAAAGCAAAAGATTACCACCATCCCAACAAACAACGCATAGATCATCATTGTCATTTGCAGAGTATTTTCGACCTTTTGAGAGAGATATTGCTAACTCATGGAGAGACACCCCATTTGATGTGTAAATGTATGCATAACTGCACAAAAATAGTGCACTTCCAATAAAATTCACAGGCTCAAGCAATAAACAGGTCAAATAGTTGCTTAATATCTCTCCTAGGCTCCCACCAACCCAAGATAAAAGTAAAGAAAAAAGACTCACGGTTTCTTGCGAGAAGCCCAGCCTGCGTGGACCTCAAACTGTGAGGGACTGATCTGCACAGCATTAAATATTGAAAAGAAATTATACACAATTTGCTTACTCTCAAGGAATGCCTACAAATATACAAGCTAAGTGTGAGGATACCTCAGTGTTGCAGCATCTACAAACAATTCCAGAGCCCTTTTTGAAGCCTTCAAGCAATTTCTGTCAATAAGAATGTAACGGTTAGCAGCATAATAGACAACAATAACTGTTTGCATCAAACACAAAACAAACCTGTCCGCGTGCATAATAAGCTACTTCAGTTCCATCAGGCAATCCATTTTCCTCAAAAACTAACTTGTGCAACCGCTGATCCCTTGAAAAGAACACATTGGTTTAAAAATTAATGATTAACAACACCATACAGTGATAAAAACACTGCAGCTGATGAACACAAGTGAAGAGGGAGTATGGAACTCACTTCTTAGTTATCTTCCATTGACTCGTATTTTGCAGAGATAAACAATTTGAATTTGAAGTGATTGCCTTAGCCTTCAACTTTACGCATAGTGACCTGGTAGTAACACTTGGTTAGAATAAAAGGGTGGCTGAAAAATTATTTTGTTGTAAACAACTTCAGACAAGCTAATTATCCTAACTAGGTTAGGGTGCCAAAAATGTAAAGGCAGGTACAAACTTCTTTTTCATCTTCAGTGTAACTTCCTTCCTGGGTACAACAGGCACAGAAGCACTCTTGGAAGAATTGGAGCTGCTGACCCTTTTTGATGACCTTCATAACATAACACAGCATGTAATTAAAAAAAAAGCAGACCACTATAATGAAAAATCAATTCATATAATCCAAGAAAATGAAACCATGTAGACATGTGCATTGGTTAGTGAAAACCAAATATTAAGAAAAAAAACTGCAGATTTGTTTGATATATAGGAAAGGTAAAATAGATACGAATACTAACTTGTTTCTTTTCTTCCTGCGTCTCTTTTTTTGGGAAGTGGTGGGCAGCTCAGAAGTACAGGATGACTTGGAGACAAACACTGGTCTAGGAGACCTGACATATTGTTATAGAATGTTAAAAGAAAAAATATAAATTAGAGAGGAGCAAGGGGGAGGGCTCAGACGCATGTCATTCCACCTTTCATATGGTTGCAAGTTTCAACATTTTGAGCCTAGCATTGACATCTCTTAGACTTCAGCCTTAGAGCCTAACTCAACCTCACAAAACCGGCTTGTCAAGTGAAGATTGTTTGAACCCTATAAGCACTACTTAAGCGGCCATATATCTAGGCAATATGGGACTAAACACACGCCCGCACAACGAAGGTGTCAGAGGCTTTAATGAAGGAAACTCAAAGTTGATGCAATTAAGGCGACCAGGGGCAAGCCTGCAATTAAGGTGGCTTTCCAAACACCCCCTCACACAAGTCTATAGACGTTGAGAAAATCAATAAAAACATAACTTTTTCATCAATAAAATGAGAAAATCAATAAAAACAAACCTATTTAATCAATGAGAAAAAAATAACTTCTTAACATTTCTGTAGTAACCAGCTCAATAAGGGCTGATTGAAAAATCAAAAATCAACTTTATCCAAAATTTCATCATGATGCAGGAGACTCAACATGAGAAAAACTTGTGTAGATATGAGTACCTGATTATTTTGCCAACTACAATCTTCGAACTTTCTTCAGATTTCCTTGATTCTGCACAAGAACCGCATATAGGTCCCACTCTTTCCACACATGAAGAAGGGAAACATCCTATGGGTAAAATAATGATATCAATACGCACCCAAGGCAATCAAAAGAAGAAAAGAAAAAATAAACAAAATTTTACACTATTTTCAAGTAATGTTATCACACAAAATCCTGATCACCACGACAAACAAAAAATTAAAAAATAATAATGATTCTGAATAGCAGATGCTAAGCTCACCTTTGCACCTTTTACAAGTAAAGTATTTTTCCTCAGGTGGAGAACAAACAATATTTTGAATTGTTGCCTCCAAATCATGCAGGGGAGCTCTCCTGCACACTCTCAATAGATCAAGCAGGCTCTTCCCATTTTCAAGGCAAATATACTCTGCTGCTCTCTTATATTGTTTGCAAGCATGGATCTCAAATTGGGAAGGTGGAATAACCTAAAAAAATAATAAAATAAAGGACACGATAGTCTCAGACCCAAGAAACAAAGGAGTAAGCAAGCAGAGACAGAATTACAACTCACCCTGCGTCCATTGCACAGACAGCACGAGCACAATATTCCCCCATCTCTAATAACACCCCTTAACCCGGAAGCCTGTAACAAAAACATATAACACTTGAAATACTAAACACCATGGCCAGTGAACATATCAAAGCACCAGTTTGAAGCTTAACTATGAAAAAATAAAACTACGGGATCAAACAACTAGATGATAAAAGAGCTAGAGTCTAAATCAGTAATATATACCATGTCAGCACGCAATGCTACAACCAAGTTAGTAAAGCCATGTTTCCCTATTAGTAAAGGTAATTGAATAGTAATGCTTCTGCCATCTCCCAAATGCCTCAGTCAATCAGTTACTCAATAAGTCCCAAGTAACTTAGCTACATGCCTACTTTTTTCTATAAAATTTTAAAACAAGGCATGAGTAAGCAGCACAATCTATCATATTTACACCATTCTTAGAATAAACATACCTTCAAAAAGAAAACAAATATGCATATCCATTCCATTAAACCACTTTTTTTTTTAAAATACAATTTAAATAAGGTGAGGCACACTTATCTAAAAAAAGGTGATGCACACTCTGGTATGAAGTCATAGAAAGCCATCAATCTCAACAATGGAGAAATTAATCCACTTTCCATTTTAACTTTAACTTGGACCGACTTCCTAAAATTCAATAATAAATATAATGCTACTAAAGTTTGTTTTGCATTTAGAAATTGCAATTTACTACTATTTGGGTCTATGCATTAAATTTGGTAAAAAAGCTTTTGACATGTCTATAAATGATTTTTTGTCTATATATTCTCACTATTTCTTTTCCAAGCACTGGATCTTTGCTAATCTATTTCAATAAACTCGTCAAGATAGCATATGGTAACAACTTAGCACTAAGAACTTATATGAAAACAATTAAATCACATTCCCTCTTTGATTGGTAAAATAGGTAATAGACAATCGTCGTACATAAGTGCTTAATCAAACAACTTAACCATCCTGCTAGTTTTAATTTTCTTTTTTTTCTTTCTATATGATGCAAAGCATATCAAAACGAACCTTGTTAATGCCACCCATGTAAACCACAGAGACACCATCAAGTAAACCAGTACGGAAGAGTTCCTTGACTGTTGTAGGCTTCTTATTGACCACAATCTTCTTCGACATCTTCATCTCCAACTTGTTTCTCGGAGCAGCTAATGCACCATTGATATCACTCGCAACAACAGCACCTTCTTGTTCAAACTCCGTCACCATCTCCTCACCAGACTCAGCATTCGCTTTCATTGCTGCCGATCGTGTAATCCGCTTGAACGTCTTAACTACACCATCACCTTCACTACTTGCAACGGAAGCACCGAGATGTTCTAACTCATTTACCATCTCCTTGCTGGACTCGACGTTCGCTCTCTTCGCCGATCGTGTAATCCGCTTGAAGCCTTTACCACTGGCAACGGCAGCACCTTGTTGTTCTAACTCGGTCACCGTCTCCTCACCGGATTCAACCTTCACTTTCATCGCCGATCGTGTAATCTTCTTAAAATTCCTCACCGGCACTTTACCATTGCCTTCACTACTTGCAACGGCAGCACCGTGTTGTTCTAACTCACTCACCGTCTCCGCACCGGACTCAACGTTCGCTTCCATCGTCGATCGAGAAAACTGCTTGAAATTCCCAACCGGCATCTTACCGGAAGCACCTTGTTGTTCTGACACAGTAACTGTCTCCTCACCGGAATCAACCTTCGCTTTCATCGCCGATCTTGTAATCCGCTTGAAATTCCTCAGCATAACTTCACGAGGCTCGCTCTTCAGCTCATCGCCACACTCGCCGCCATCGCTAATTACATTGCAGCAATCGACTCTGTTCTCCGATTTAAGCGGAAGCTCGGAATTCTCTCTGAATCTCTTGCAATGAACGTCTTGGGAAAAAGCGTCACGCGAATTGACAGACCTTTTGACTCGAGTGTATACAATGCAACCGTTGACCGTGGAAATTTTCTGTGAGTTTGAAGGCTGATCGAGCAAAACGGTTGTGGATTCATCCAATTCGAGATTGACAGAGGATTCCATAAAGAATTTGAGCGCGTGAGTTTGAGAGAAGCTAAGATATGTACCCTAGGGATTGAGAGGGTGAAATGAACTGGGGAAGGAATGATTAAGAAGTGAGAAGGAGAGCATTGGAGGTGGAATTGAAGATGATTAGCATGAGAGTAAGTGTAGGGTTTTTGGATTTTGCATAAATCTTTTGCAGGGAGAAGAAGAAGGAGGTATGGGGTCCACTAGTTTTACTTTCACTCACTTAGCAGAGTTTCGATGGATAACGAAAACGATGAGATTTGAGAAAGAAAAAAATAACTCGGGTAAACGGCAAAGCCGTAATAATTACTATTACCTTTGTAAGTTGTCCAATTTTTCCTTTCTTACTATTTTTTAGTTACAATTTTGCTTAAAGTAAATACGGAAGTATGTCTTTAAAAAAAATTGGAGTATCTTGTTGCTATTTTTTTTCCCGCGTAAGTAGGTCAATAAGTGAGTTAAAAGCCATCTAAGATACAAAATTCAGTCTACAAATAAAAGTAAATGAAGTTCAATTAAGAATTCAGTAGAAATTTAACAGAATTTAAACCGTTTACTTGGTTTCTTTGTTACTAATTATAGAGATCGTTGAGTAAAAATATATAAAGATCGTCTCATTATTTATTTTAATTTTTTTTAAAATTATTTATTTTAAATTTTGAAATTATTAAAATTTTCTTCATATAATTATATATATATATAAAGATGTAAATGAGTATGCACAAACACCACTCATAATAGTTCTTTGCTATCGACCCCATTAGACAAAACTTGCATTCTCTTCGTATTGAAATATAACTTGATGTGTTTGGTTGAATAGAGAAGTAGTGATCTTTTTTAAAGTTTTGTGTTTGATTTAATTGTTAAAGATGTGTTTAGTCCAATTAAGAATATGAGAGATAATTTAATGGAATGGAAAAGAAGTAAAGCTAAATTTGGATCATTTCTGCCAAAAAAATCATCTTAATTTTCTCTATCTCTCAATAATTTTTTTTTCTCTCTTTTTAAGAGAGACATATAGATACTGCATAGACTTATTGGTGGAAAGGGTCCACTTTTAAGTAAAAATATGTTTGGTTCAAATAAAGGAATAAATTTTTAATAATTTTATGATTGGTTCAAGAAAAATAAAAATATTTTATTGAACAATTTCCTTCTAAATTCCCCCTAAATTAAGGGAAAAATAGGAATTTTGCTCTTCTTCTCTCTTAAAATTTGAACCAAACGCAAAAGCATAACATTCTTCCCCCTTCTCCAAACCCTTCTAACCAAACACATCATAAGAGGGGAGGGAGGTAAAATTCTTCATAGAGCTCATTTTGATCTTCTTCTATTTTGAAAATTTTTGAAGGTGGTGTAAAGAACCAAAACAGTGTAATTACTTTTTTTTTTTAAAACAGTGAAAGTTAATAATATTTTCGATGTTAGGACAAATTCATTAAGCAAGAGCTGAAATACAACCAATGTTAATACATATTGCATGAAACATGCTTTGAAACCCAGTTCATTATAAAATCTAAATGCAATTATAAATCTTTAGGTTCTCAATTTTACGATTTTGAACTCTTTATTCTTTCTTAACAATTTTGATCCACCTTTATCCTTTATGATTTTTTAACCCTATACTCATATGTAGTTTGATTAACTAGAAGTTAACGATAATAACATGCACCTTCATATCTAATCATTTTCCCCTTTTCTTTATGAACTTCCAACAAAATGAATCATCGAAGAAATCAAACAGTAGATATTCACCGCTGCTTAGGTTGTTTTGAGAAATTTAAAGACTAAAAAATACATTTAAGTTTTATTATAAATACATATTTATTTTTTAGGAGATTATAAATACATACTTAGTTTTAGTTAAAAAAAAATTCTTATTCTGATACAATATGAATGTAAACTTTTTTATGTTGCATGTATTTTCAAAATCCAGATATAAACATCCGGGACAATACTACAACTACTGAAATTTAGACATCTAGATTAAGGATTAGTTGTTTACAAATAACATTATAATTCATATGTTTATGTTATTATCATCACATGTAAAAATCATTTTTACTTGTATTTTTATTTGATGAATCGTTTAGAATAATTTATTTTAAGTATTTGATTTAGTTCAAGTAATTAATAAATTGTTTGATGACGAATTATATCAAAAAATTCAAATTTTAATTAAAATAATCTTTTGATTAGATTTTATATATATTTTTATTGAACTCTAAATTACTATAATTTTTTTCTCTTAAAAATCTGAGGATAAAGGAAGTGTTTTTTTTTCTTTTCAATCTATGATTACAATATCAAGTGTGTTAGTTTAAGTTATCAAATAGTAGGTTGGATAATTAAATAGGATTTTTTATTAGATTTTAGTTTATGATAATTTAAAATATTCTATATCGAATCATAGCTTTCGATAATCTATTGGAAGGCAAAGAAATAAAATAGATGATTCAGGTGAACATTCACCCTAGATAAATTCAGTCAAAACATAGGCATGATCCAATTTAATTGTAACAATACTCCTTGATTAATTGATGAAAAATGATGGTAACACGCTCTTAAACATACACTTTTCAACACATTTCTTGTAATTTTTAACTATTAATAATAAATATATTGAAAAATATGTGTTGAAGAGTGTCTTTTAGAACTTGACTTGATACTTCTCTTAATATATTCAATTTATATTAATTTAATAATTGGTTTTTTTTTTAACTTCAATTATTGTCTAATGGTAAAAGAAATAAATAGATTTTAGATATGTCGGTTGCAAAACAAGTTTTAAAGTAAAATCTTAAATTAGGAGATCATTCCATCACTCCAAATTTCTTTTATAAAAAATTGTCTATTCTTATAACAATTTCATAACTGCTCTATTTCTATTTTTGTTCACATTTTTTTAGGTATTTATCACTTTTTTGACAAAATTATTTATTTATCACTTAAAATACATAAGTGTATTTTTTTTTTACTGTTTTGTGAAATGAATATACAAGAGAGATGTTAATCTAATATTTTAAATTTGAATTCAATTATGGTAATATCAACATTTATCAATTGAGTTAAGTTTTACAGATATTAATATTTAATTTTAATATTTTTAATTATTCTCTTAAGAGTTTTTTAGGTGTACAGCAAATATCCTCCATATATAATTAAAAATATTAATTCCTCAAATCTTGTGAGACTTAAATGGACGAAAAATTCTCTTTAAATCTTTTTTATGCAAAATTGAATTCTCACTTTGTATCTATGGGACTAATATATAAATTATATTTCATTCTTTTAATTGTTGTTTAAAGACATTTAACACATACTACTGCAACTTATAATTTATTTACTATTGATAGAATAAATTTATCATTTTTGTAAAATATTTTTTATCATTTAATATTTTATTGCATCTATTTATTTCTCTATAATAAATAACTAAAGACATTATTAATATAACAATAATATGAATAATAGTATTATATTAACATTTAAATATAAACAAAAATTTATGTTAGAATAAAGGAATAGAAGAAGCGTTGACTATAATTAACTACCTTTTTTTTATCAAAACTATAATTAACTACCAGTAGTTTTTTTTGTTTCGGTGCAAAATAGAATTCAAAATAATGTACAATAACTTAAAGTCAAACTGTTGCCAAAGACCTCTATGTGGCTATGACTTATGACTATTAACTTAGACAAGTCAATTTGTCCTAAAAAACTTAGTCAAGTCAATTTGGCACGTACCGACGTACGTACCTTAAATTAATCAAGGTCAAGTACATGTGATGTCGTTACTCCATTGCATTTAAGACATGCATCGGCGACTTATATTTTTTGTGAATGAAAAATTCCTCGTCGCACAATAATTTATTTATATGTAAAACAATATGAAATTTTAATTTTTAATGTATTTCTTAAATGCTCTTTAATTAATATTACTTGTATTATTTTTAATACAATATCTTTTTATTAAGTATTTATGATATTAATAATTCATAATTATCTAATAAAAGATAATTTGTTAAAATAATATTACTTTATCTTTTATTTATGCATTTTTTAATATTTGTGGAGTAAATAAATAATTTAATTATTTTTTAAAAGATGGAGTACTTTCTCCGATTACTATTATAAAATAAAAAATATATATTTTTATAATTATTAAAAAAATTAATTTTTTAAATTTTTTGTAAAATATAATTTATGTATATTAAATTGTTTCTTTAAATGTTAAATATTCAACTATTTATATTAAATATTTTTTATTAAAATAAAACTATATTAAAATACTGATATTAAATTAATTAAAAATAATTAATTTTTATTTATAATAATCACCAAGATTTGAGATTTTATTTATTTATTTATTTATTTATGACTGTTATGTACCGTAAGAAGTACTTCTTGAGTGTGTGTAACCGATTCATTTTATTTTGTTGTTTAAAAAAATTATAGTAATCTTGCATACGTTGATTTTTGTCTCACATATTTACATAGAATTGAAGTGGTCGGAGAGGTGACAAGGTTGACAAAATGTGGCGTACACAAATTGCGTTGTATCTTGTATCGTTGACCGCCTGCAAAGTATAATAAGTCTTATGCTTCTTTTAAAAAAAAATGGTTAGCAACTCTTTCTACATCACTTCTAACATTAATTAAAGATATTTACTTATAAATATTTAGTCAATTAAGGTTGTTTAATCAAGAAAGGCTGCTTTATCTTTCACAAAATTATAAATTCAATTTTCGTTACTAGTATTTTTCTATTTTGATTTTTAAGATTTTTGTAAAACATAAAACATCACGCAAATTACAGTGACAATATATTTGTAACTTTGGTGAAGGAAGATTTTGATTGGAGTTGTTTCTTTAGTTTCATTGCCTACTAATATCGATGTTAATTTTTATCCGCCTTTTTATTTGAATAAATACATAAAACAAAAATATAAGATATATTAAACTTTTTACCTTTACTATTTATTTTATTTTTATTTAATATATATATATATACCAAACTTTTTATTTATTTGTTACTTTTTAGGTTTGAAAATACGATGATAATAGTAAAAACAATAATTAAAAAAAATATTTATTAAAAGAAAAATGGAAACGAAAATAAATTAATAAATGAGATTTTTTGGACTAATTAGGATTAAATGTAAATTAAAAAATTTATTGTAATAGTAATATTATTTTTTAGTTTAATAGATATGTATTGATGGTGTAAAATAATTTTACATTGTATTCAATAAAAATTATTTATTTTGTCATTATTGATAAAAATTTGACATTGTAATATTTGGTCAATTTATTTTTTATAAATAAATATTATAAGTAATTCGTTATATTATGTTAGTATGCACGAAATCTACATGAAATTTCTTCAATATTCTTTAATTCACCGATCAAATTATCTCAGCATCACATATTTGCATCAACTTATTTGAGTAGTTTGTTGTCATTGTCTATTTAAGTGAATTGTTTACATTATTATGTCATTCCTTTAAAAATAAAATAAACTCAGCTCAAAAAAGATGATTCAGTTTAGTGTTTTTTTTTTTATATACATAATACATATCAATGTTACAATTTAGGTCAGATATAACTATAGCTATAAGAAATAATTAAAATGAAAAACAATTTTATTTTATAAAAAAGTTAACTCCGACCCTTGTGTAATCCTAAAAGTTGCAAAAAATAATTTCACATCTGCAAAATAATTAAGTTCTAAAATATATATAATTTTATAACAAAAAATAAGTTTTTTAAAATAGTATTAAATATTTATATTTTCGTAAATTATGAACTATGAAACTACTCATCCTTAGTTTTTAAATTATGTCTCAATTGATAAATGGCGATATTAATAAATTCGACGTCTTATATCGAATTTGTGTAAGTTAATTATGTTAAAATTTACCATCTTTTTTAAGATAAAAAAAAAAAAAAATCACCATTAATTATCATTGAAATTTCAATTTATTTGAAA
>JBBPBS010000753.1:2658666-2734757 GCA_037974835.1 Cicer judaicum | reverse complement strand
GTACTATGCAAGTGTGACATTCAAGAATTATCGACTTTATATATAAGTGTGACATTGAAGAATTATTGACTTTCATATATATATATATATATATATATAAAGAGTAAAAATATACATACCCAAAATAAAAAATCTAAAAAGTATTATCAAATTTTCTAAAAATGCGTGAATTATAATATATCAATATTTTAATGGTCAATATTATCTGTGATGTGTTATATTAAAATCATTAACTTTTTAAAATTAAAATTAATATTTTTATTTATTAAAATGTTCATCAATAAAATTTACAGTGATTTATATAAAATATTAAAAAAAATTAATTAATTTTTTTGGGTGCGAATGCCACTTTGAAAATTAAGGGTTAAATTAAGACTATCTATAAATTGAATCTACCATGCTTAAAAGGTTGAAAAATCCAATTCCACAAAAAAAAAAACATAATTGGCATCAAATGTTTAGGTTGCTGATATTGAACAAAATTGTTAACAAAAATTAATATAAAATGTATATTTATAGTACAGTTTTTTACACAGATAGTTCAAATACTACAAATAGAAAATATCAGTATAAAATTGCTTTATTTTGCTAGTATAAATTGCTACATTTAATTAGGAGGTATTGCACATATTAATTAATTATATATTTTTTTTATCACAAACTATATAATTTATTAGTTATTTTAAAATTCAAATTATATTAGTTATTTTAATAGACGACGTAGGATGTTAATATTTTTTCTATTCACAATTGATTTTTGAATTTGAATTTTTTATTCAAAATCAATATTTTAGGATTTTATCCAATTTTTTTTAAATAAAATGAAATAGTCAAGTTTTTAATAAATAAGGATGAATCAAGTGATTGAATATAATTTTTTGAAATTAAGACTTGAGATTATTTTGAAAACTATTGTTTACTTGATTGTTTTAATCCATAAATGTATTTAGTTTAATTATTTATAAACTTAGCTTGGTTTGGATGAAGATAATCATGAGGCAAAGTTATATAGATTTTCTCTTTAAGGTCACCGTACAAAAACTTATTATAGACATATATTGAATGTCAATTATTAAAAGATATATATTGCAATTTGAAATAAGTATCACAAAATTAATATCTTATATTTTAGTATATTTTTTAACTACAACTTTTGTTTTATACATTGATATCAATCTTACCATTGATTTGATACTTAATTGTATACATCCATTTAAACTAACCTATAGGCTATGGAAAGCATCAAGCTCTCATATGTTCATTTCTTGAAACCAATAGTTATGTTGAACAAAGCAAAATGGTAGAAGAAACATTCACATGTGAGAAAACATTTAATAAAGGATATAAAACATGATTAGAAGATGTATTCACAAGGATACTATAATGAAAATTATTTAAGCATCTTGGGTGATTTTTTAGGAAATATAATATATGCAAAAGAAGTCGAAAATTCTATATAGTTTTTTTTGGTAAATCGATCCTCAAGATTCTTTCACAACTAGTTGTATTTTGATGGATGTGAGGATAAATAGTGGAAGTATTCAAAGAAATCACCTTAATACTACAATGATTCAAAGATTGAAATCTAGATCATTGGATGAAGGTTGAAGAAGTTTATCATTAATGAATTTGATTTAATTTTTCAAAAAATGGCTCATTTTATCGATCGACTCCAATTATAATAGTTGATGTTGTTAAACAATAGAATAGCTTTTAAATTTTCACTAAAATTAAAAAAATATAACTTTAATAATCTTAAAAATAATCTTTTGTTTGAAGATTACCGACAAAATTGATATTAAAATTTAAAATTTTTAAATTATCAATGACAAAGATTAAAAAAAGAAAATTATGAAAAATCAAATTTACATGCTATTATTGAACATTTTTAGGGATCTAAAAAGAATAATGCCACATGTTTATTCATATAAAATAGAATGAATTGCAATTACACATTACGTGACAATATTTATAATACTAAAAAGACATAGCTCTTGTAATTTATTTACTAATTCGCCTTGGTATGCTAATTATGTGTGTATCAATTTCCTAGACTCTAGGAAATCCTTTTTCTTGGGTTCTCTAGTGGACACGTACGCTAAAAAACTACCAAAAGCTGTGTCCATGTAACGCTTTGGATTCGTTTCGTCAATAAGTTTTGGTGACGGTTTCACTGTGCAATTAAAAGGAAGACTATAAAGTGACGCCACCGATACTCTACTTCTAGCTTCATTCACCAAAACTCTGTGTAAAACACTTTTGTATTTTCCGTTGCTATATATCTGATAATAAATAAATAAAAACACAATAAAAAAATATTTTTATACCTGATTAATTAAGTGTCATAATTGTACGGAAAAAAATGTATCTCCATAAATATTTTTGTTTTAAATGTGAAAGTAATTACCTCTAAATGATCACCAACATTGACAACAAAAGAATTGGGAATAGGTTGAACAGTGACCCATTTGTCTTTGAATTGGATTTGCAAACCTTCCACCTCGTCTTGAAGGAGAAGTGTGAGGAACCCATAATCAGAATGAGGGTGCATTCCTAAGGTTAGGTCTGGTTCAGGGCATTGTGGGTAGAAATTTGATACCAACATTTGGCTCCCATTGTCCAATTCTTTCAAAATATTATTATTTTCATTATTTTTGTCCGTCTCTTCTTGGTTGGATTCCATAATTCCTAAACTTTGTAGGATGGCTTCCATTATTGTCAAGAATAAATGTTTGGTTTCTTTTGCATAGCTGGCCACCACCTCCCTATTTAAAATAACAATAATGAAAATAAATTATAAAAATGCTCTGACATCACAATTTGATTATTTAATAATAAAGTTTGTCTACTATAACACAGACCCCATTATTAATCATTTGATTATTTAATATATTAGTGAATAAACAAGGATTTAAAATTATAAATATCAACTAAAATAGTTTATAATTTTTGTAAATTGTGAAAAATACATTTTTAAAATTTTAAAATGACAGTCTAATTAATTAATCTATCAAATTTTATCGTTAGCGATTATAGTATATATGTTAATTTAAAATGTGACTTTTAGACCTTGATTTCACATTATTGTGAGCACAATACACTAAAGACTAACGTGTCTATAAAATTTTAGTCCAATAAAAACTAATATGCTAATTAATAATCTTTTATATAATTGTACATTGCTAAATTTATCTCTAAATTTTATAGACGAGAGCGTAAAATTACATATTCACCATACTCTTCTCATCTTTCTCTCTAGCCCTAGCAAATTGATTATTATGAATGACATTCTACAATTTACAAAAATTTAGAATTATTTCAATGACTAATTTATCAAATCACTGATTAATAAATATATTTTAGATGTACGAAATAATTGTGTGTAGCACTTACTTGAAGTCCATTGGAGAAGCAGGCCAATGAGGAAGGAAATCTGACAAAGGATGACAAAGGATTTTCAAAAAATCCCTCCAACAAAAAACAGAGTCTTTGGTTTGACTGAAACTGGTCCCATATCTCACAGCTGCTCTCATATCAGTTGTCATGTACTTAGCTCTCTCCTCAAAAGGAAGATCAAAGAACCTTTCTATTACATCTATCATGCCCCTTGTTATATCATCTGATATGCAGTGATTTACTACCTGCATCAATCCAATTAATACAACAACTTATAATTAGAATCTCAAATTTTATATCAGATTCCAATTACTGAGTGTTTAAAAAAATTAAAAAATTACTTAGTCTTTGCCTCATAATGTCTCTGTTTTTTTATTGCTCAACATGCATGAGGATATTCATATCATATGTATTCAATTTCTTGTGTGATAAATTCACTAGAAAAAAAATATTGAATTAGTAACAATTAAGAAACATAAAAATAATATAAAATTCATCTTTCTTTTATGGTCTTTGCCCCTAATTCAATTTTTTCTAATTCTAATTGTTAACAATAAATCTCACATTAGACAACATAAAGACAAGTTACTTTTATACATCAATATTTTAAAACTCAAATTAAATATGAAAAGGGAGAACTGTGATTATGTAGTTTGAACTACCGTTCATTTAACTAAGTTACTAATAAATAAATAAAAAATAAATCAATTTAATTTAGTGTTGACTAACTTATAATTGACCGAGGTTGAATTAATTGATATATTGATGCAATTGAGATCAGACGGTCACGCAGTGCATGAATGCATGTAAATGTAGGGAATTCATGTAAATTTTTTGATTGATACTTAAGACATCAGTTTGAACTTTTGTGACATTTTGTTACCTGGAAAAATCCATATTGTTCACAAGCATTGGCTAGGGAGTTGAGAGCTTGTGGCCTATTTGGACCAATAAGATCAGCAAAATCAATGATGGGTAGCTGAAGATTTTCCTTAGAAACATTTGAATTTGTGGATGGTCTTTCGGAAACAGGGAATATATACTTCTTTGGTACCTTGTGAAGATAGCCTTTCTCATCCAAGTTCTTCACTCCTTTATGGTATTCAATTTCAGCTTTATCCTCAATCCTTTCATCATTCATTGCCATTGCAGGAGACATATGGTAATTAAACTAACCTGTGGAAATAAAATTATATCACATCTAGTAAGTATCACATACAAGGTTGTATGTATGTGAAGAAAAAAAAAATGCGACAAAAAAATATCTGTAAAATTCTGACACGTGTCATTAAAGATAAAATATTATTATTTTTATCTTAACTCTTATGTTTCTCCAATTTTAAGGGAAAGACACTATATCATAATTTAAAGTTTGACTGAAAATTAATAAAATTTAATTTAAAATTCTTTTAGTTAGGATTCAAATTCAATACAGTTAATTAATTCAACACGAAAGTTCTTTAACCCCTCAAGAACAACTATTCAACAACAAAGAAAATATACAATTTTATTATAAGTGTGTGTCCAATGTAAAATTGAGGTTTAATAACAAATCAATTAAGAGCATTTGTATTTAAACATTGGTCGAAACAATTTGAAATCGTATTTTACTTACCTGTTAACTAAACTTGAGATTACCCGAATCCTTTCTTTTTCGTTAGTGAAGTGAGAATTTCGACAATGAATTAGTTTATTCCCTACACTATACCTTGGTTAAGAAATACATGGATGGTTAAAAATGGGGCTTAGAAAGTGAGAAATTGAGAAACAAGGTTGAGTAATGAATGATAATGTTATGATAGTTTTGATGTATTTATAGAAATGGAAGAAGGAAATGTGGGACAGAGGAAAATGAAAAGTAGGAAGTTTTGAAGAAACCAGATTGAGGTTTTCTGAAACCGGAAGACTAATTCCATAGTTCCATTAATTTGAAGTCCAATTAACAAAAGCGTTGACAAAAGTCCAGTCAGACCACGGGGTGTTAGATAGATCCATTACACAAACACAACAACCATCTCTTCTCATCACTCTCAAATTTCTAATAACTACATTGTCTCTTTCCCTAACTAGACCCTACCCTCTCAATTTGTATTTTTCTTATCATTTTTTTTTAACACCCCGATTTTACCAAGAATAAGGTGTAGTCATTTGAAATATAATCGACAAGTAAATAAAATATAATTAAAAAATCTATGTTTAATTTGACGTTTGTTCACTGTTCCTGTGATTTATAGTAGTTATGAAATATCGTGATTTTAAATTTTTCTAAATACATACCAATTATTTCGGTGAAAATTTGATCTCAAATTTTCAAAAATAATCTATCTTTAACTTATATTTCGTTAATCACTTGATTTTGTTTTCCTTAAATAATTGTTTTTGTAAGATAATCTTGTAACATTATTTAATTACATAAAACAAAATTGTTTATAGCTGACTTTTGGACATGAATATACTACTGCTCCTTTCCCACTGACCGATTTAATTAATTTTAAATATACACAACACAAAATTGTTAAATAATTGTATAAAGAAACAAATAAATTGGAACACAAATAGTTGAGTGTCTTCATCACAACATCATTTGACTTGATATTATTGTTCTCAAAGATGTCTAGCTCTATCTATTCACCCAATTCATCGTTGTAAACTAAGTGCAAAGGTGAATAATACAATTTGGATGGTTGAAATTTGGGTTCTGTGGTTAGTGAGAAATAAAATAGTCTTTAAGTTTAAGTGACATATAGCTCCACAGACATATCATATTTTATTCGTATATTAAAAGTTTCTTCATGAAGATGGCCTTGTCATTTTTCAATTGGTGGAATAATTTTTTTATGTACTACTAATATTGATTTGTTTTTTTATGTTGGAATATACTATATATAGTAAACTTTTTATATAAAAAAATATATAAATATGTCACGTAATTATTTTTTTTTATTTTTTATCTTAGATCATTTTTAAAAGTAACCAAATGAATTTGTCGTGTAGTTACATAACTTACAGTTTTTGGTGAGTTCACGATTGGAGTTGTGCCAATATGTCATCACGGTGCTCTCACTAAGGATAGATACTTTCATATAATCGTTACCTTTGTTTAATTAATTTATTAATACTAATAAATTTATAATAGTTAGTGGACATATTTAATGAACTCAATATTCAACTAATTTTTTGTTTTTCAAAATAATGATAGCTCCAATATTCGACTAATTATTTATGTATGGATATAAGATCACATTAATTAATTCTAGTTTGGCTTCCACTTACTTAAATTTGTTGAGTATATAGTATGTAGCAGCCTTGTATGGTGCCCTTGATCCATTGCCATGCGCCTTTCGTTATAGTAACTTTATTAGTGTTTTGAACTTTGAATTCAATTACCTTCAAGTTATATTTTTCATTTTTGATGGCTATTAATTTCTTCTAGAATTATTCATTTATTAATCGAAAATCCAATCCAATCGTACATTTATTTACTTTCCACGTCATCATGTTAAAACTTTTAATAGTTGTTATCTGCATGTTTTATAGCTGCGGCAATATTTTATTATCAGCCAGCATAATATAATACTCTCGATCGATCGCTTTGTATCATGTTTCTTTAATTTATTCATTGCCTCTACTTTATATTGTTTGAATGGTGATATAGAATATGATGCATTTCAATTCTTCGAAATTAATTGGTAATGGTCACACTCTTCAGGCGATGATAACTTTACTTAATTTTCTTTTGAATGCGGCTCAGTGATTTTCTTGCAAAATTGTTCAAACTAATCTGCTAAACTAGTTACACGTTTTTCTAAATAAAAATTAAAGCAATGAAATTGTCCTTCAATCTAATTTTTTTTTTTTAATTTTTTTTTAATTTTTTATAATTTATTAAACATTTATACAAAGATTTATATTTTACTTCCTTCCTTCCAAAGACACTTATAATAATCAAATCATATATTAGATAATAGACATTAACATCGCTCTAACAACTATTGACCACCACAAATGAACACTACTTTCTATTACCACAATGATCATCGACCACCCACCTTCAACCATTATTAATATCTTTAACTATTGCCATTATCGACCACCATCTCAGATGTCCGGCAATATAAATATTGTTTCAACAACTATTGACTACAATCCTAACCACATAATCGAACAATCATTAATATAAGAGACTTCAACGATCATTAATATCGGAACCTCCAACATATTAATATTGTTAGTATTTTTTATGGCGGAAATCAAAACCATTTACCTCCTTGTAACTCCACTCTCCACACATCAAACATATTTTATAACCCCTCCCCACTAACACATTATTACATTGAATCAGTTCTTATTATGTGATTACCTATATGATAGCCTATATTTTATCACGTGAAATTTTATAAAATAATAATAATAATAAATAATAATTAATATAATGTAGAAAGGAATAAATACAGTTAATCTGTACAAAAAATAATATATTTCAATCTTGATCAATTTCATTGTATAACATTTTTTACATATCTTTTCAAACAGTGAAGAAAAAAAATCATTACTATTACTATTAACAGGATCCTTATAAATATTTTGGAGATTATATTTTAATCTTAAAAATTAAATTATTAATAAAAATTATTTTAAAATATTATATTTTAATCAAATAACATATAAAAATGAAAATATTAATACAATTTTTTAAAATTTAAAACATATTATAAAAAAAATAAAAATTGAACTCTTCACCAATTGAAGCTAATGTATAGTTAAACCTAAGTATTAGTAATTATTAACCATTAATCACTAACATCAGTTATTTAAGAAAGTAGTATTAGTGATTGATAAGCTTCACATTTATCCTATTTCCTCGATTCATTGGATGCCATTTTTCCTAATTCACTTGTCCCACCTCACGTTAATGTCATGCCGTGAACTGTAAGCTGTGTTTCATACCATTTTATGTTCTGTCACCCAGTCACATTTTTAATAAATTTGTTTAACACTAATATGACACGTAGTATCTTATAAATTCTAATTACAACTTTGTTTTTTACGGCTATAAGCACACACGGATTCAAGATTCTACAAACCAAAATAATTTAAAACCATGCATTCTGATGAACTTATTCACATTTAAGACATTATTTGGTAACTTTAAATAAATTAGTTTGTAGTTTATTAAATTAGTTGATAAATTTGTAAAATTAAAATAGATATATTTCATTAATAAGTTTTTTTTGTCAACTTATAATTTATTTTGATAAATTATTTTAAATAACATTTGAATTTATAACTTATAATTTTTTTGATATTTTCTTCTATTTATAACCTTATTATTTTATTTATATTATATTTATTTAATATAAAATATTGATCTCACTCATTCATCACTCTCCCACCCACAAGCCAGATACGTGTGTCTTATTCTCTATGAAGAGAGTTGTACTCAATTTGTTTAATTACTTGTCAAAATAACTACAAATAAATAAATTTCATGTTATTCATTTTATAAAAAACTAATTTAAGTATACAGTGTCGTATTTATTATTATTTTTTTATCTTCTAATTTGTTATTGTAATAAAATTAAATTTATTTTTTATGTTAAATTGTAAATGAATTGTATTGTATTACTATTTATATAGATGAAGGTTGTTAAAAATTTAGAAATTTATTCAAACTTTAAACATAATATATTAAACAAAAGTAAATGATGTGACAAAAAAATTAAATAATTATGTCCTTTTATGTGATACTTTTAGTTTTTTTAATTAAATAATTATGTTATTTTATATTGTTAAATACTAAATTTATTAGATATTTTAATTAATTAGCTTTTGTGTTGTAAGTCATTAGCTATCGACTAACATTTCGGTTATCAGCTAACTTATAGCTTAATTTTATCAAACGAAACCTAAGTCTAACAATTAATTTATTTATATATGAATATCAAAGTGAAAAGATGTTTGTTATAGATTTTACGAAAAGATGTCTTTAATTCATAACTCAATCGACAAATATCGATATTATATTTGATATTTTGTTCGAATTATATAAGTTAATTATAATAAAATTTATTATATATTTTAAAATAAAAATAAAAAAAATAGAAAAAACATCTTATGATATTATGTGCTACCGACTCCAAGCCAACATCATGAGTCCGTGACTCCTAATAATACCAACTATATATTGATTCACGCGATATGATAGTAGGATCATTATTATATCATATATACTTCCTAAAATGGAAATGGAATTATTACACTCTCCTCGCAATAATTTTGTTGGCTATTTTAAGCAAGTGGCATTATGAAATGATGCTATAAGCCAACAACATATATTATCACTAAGACTAGAATTTGGGCAAGAGAATATAGAGCTACCAGTTTAAATCCTTTCTGTTTTATCAAGAATAGGACATGCAACAAAAATTAATCAATAAAACAGGTATTAACAATTGCAAAATTAAAATTGAGATGCAGAATATTTTTCGTTTGAACTGAAAACGAAGAATGTTCTTCACCAGAATGAAATAAATAATGTGTTTCGTTTATGTTATAATACAGTTTTAAAATTAATTTGAAATTTAATGTAAAACAAAACTTAAAGAAAGATAAAGGTAAGAATAACACCAAAATATACGTGTTTAAGTTAAATTACTTGAGACATACGTCACTAACAAGAAAACAAGAAAAATCAATATGAATATTTGAATTTACAAGATTAAAGTCTATTCAATTGTAATATCTTAGTATCTATCATTATTGAGAATAAAACAATACTAAATTTCTCTTCCCCTGTCTTTTTAATCTATCTCCTTTGATCTATTTGTTCATGATTCTATGAATCACTTTGATAATTGTGTAGACCTCTTTTCCAATCTACACATGCAACAAATGCATTTAGACTTGTATATAGTATTCAAAGGTAAATTAACTTAACTAATTATATCTACTTTGTCATAATTAAATTGATCAAATTAAGCATGTAAAATTTTACACAAATCTAAAATCATTTAATATATTATTGAGATATAAGAAGATTATTGGTGTTCAATAAAAGTGCATAAGATATTAATTTAAATTCATCTTAAAATATATCAAATGATTTTAAATTTATATAAAATTTTATATGCATAATCAATAACATACTTTCAATTCAAATAAAAAAAAGAAATTAAAATAAATAAAGATAATTGAGATATATTTGAATGAAGATGATATAAATTTCAAAAGTGGTATTAGTTTCATTATAGATTTTTTTTTACATCAAATCTAATTATAGAATTAAATGTTGAAATAAATATTTTAACCTTATATATAAACAAAAGTTAGTTAATAAATATTTTATCTAATCTAAATTTTGTCAATTTTTATTAACCAACTTTAACCAACTTTTACTTATCAAAGGGACCACGAAATTTTAGTCTCTCAATTTGGTGATTTCGGTGAATTTTTTCATTGATGTTTAGTTCTTAAAATAATCACAGTAATCACAAAATAGAAGATAAATATAGACAAATTTTTTTGAATAAATAAAAATACTTTTTAAATACTAAAAATATATTTAACAAAGTTATTTTCATGTTTTTTAATAACCATAGCTTATCCCCGAAAAAAAAAACTAAAAATTTCTACAAAGGACAACTAAACTTTCACATTATATATATATTTTTAAACTGAATGTTAAATTTAAATTAATCAAAACAGAAAATATAGCTAGACATGTGCACTCTATTAATCTTATTGTGTCCCAAATTGAAATTTACTATCATTTTACATGAAAAAAATTAAAAGTAATAAATCACTTAGAATTAAAGGAAGTGTCATTATAAAACAACTTCATATTCAATGAGTGGTAAAAAATAAATATATCAAAATATTTGTATATGATTTGCTAAATAAATACTTTTAAATGATGGTATAATTAAAGTTGTCATAACGATCTAGGATTACTAGGCCTAGCCAATCGGTCCACATTACAACTTAGAAATGATTGATTTTTTTTTCTCAATTCATTTAATCTATTTTAGAAAATTTTGTCCAATAATCCACACCTTATATCTCTACTTTAAATTTTAATGAATAAATCTCAATTTATCCTTGTTTTGAAAAAATAAAATTAGAAATCACCATTTTTAGAAAAACAGCAAACAAAATTACAAATCGACAAATTTAATAAAAATTTATTAAAACAGTATAATTTTTTTCAAAAACACATTCAAATTTATATTGAAAATTAGAAGTTTGAGTTTTTGAGAAAACAAAAATATTTAAATTACATTTGTGTTTTGGAACAATACTATATTAAAAAAACAAAATTATAAACTAAGTTTTTTTAAAAAGTTTGCCGGAACATTAAATTTGTTTTTCAAAAAATACATTTTGTTAAAAGTATTTATCAAAAATTTTGATTTAAATTTTCTGAAACACGTTAAATTTAAGTTTTTTGGAATATAATTTTTTAAAAAAAACTTAAATTTTTTTTTTTTAAATACATTTGTATTCCAGACCGAAAAATATTTATTTTAAATTTTTAAAACACAAAATAAGGTTGGGTTGGGTTGACCCTCAAAACATTGGGCTGGCCCGTGTTTGATTTAAAAAAAAATAATATTTCTTCATTTTGTCAAAAATATTATATACCTTAATTTCTTAGTTCAATCCAAGTCAGTTATAAAATAAAAACAAATTATTTTTTACAGGAAATAAAATCACTAAATAAAAAAATAAAAATAAAAGAAACACCTACGAACTAAATACTTTAAACCCCCGTTAGTTTGAGCAACACTTTTTCATTCTCTATTGCAGTGTTATATATCTTAGTAGTTTGAGATAACTAATTTTTTGGTTTTACAATTTTAAGTATTGAAATATGTTTTTTACAATTTTAAGTATTGAAAACACCATATTTCTTAATTCCAATATGTTTGACAACATCCCTATTTTTCATAATTCCAATATCATACACCATAAATTTTTAATATTTTTTTTATAAGAAACATGTCCAAAAAAATTGTACATTTGATAACATTGATTCAAATAGTATTCTTAAACGTCTCATAATAATCGACTTATTTGCAAAAATAAAATTGTTCTAAAATAAATAATTTTTTTAATTTATAATATATATTTTTTCAATTGTACCATTTAACTAATATTATTTATATGATTTATAATGTAATATATTTTACTATATATTTATTACATCAATAAAATATTAATATCTAACAAAGATAATTTAATAATAATAATAATGTTTTATTTCTTTTGTGTATACAACTTTTTTAATATGTACACATGATTAAATGACTTAATTTGAGAGGAAGAGAGGATAATATGCAACATTTAGGTGTTTAAAAAATATATATATGTACAAACGTTTCGGATATTGCACAAGTAACATTGATTTCCTGTGTTTTTACTTAGGAGCATACAAAAGGTTGTCTCCACCAGCAGCAGATTCATCCAATTTATTTCTCAAAATCGATAGAATCCAATAAACCAATCCTGCAGAAAAGAAGCTAACAAACCAAGCATTATTATAAACAACAACAAAAGTTTCAGAAACTGATTTTAAGATTCCAACTTTATGCAAAAAACCGGGAATCACCGGTAACATTCCAACAACTAGTGCCACAATTGCTTTCACATTAAATCCACTTGAGTAATAGTAAGCACCATAAGGATTTCTTGAATACAAATCTTGAATGCATAAATTAGTTTTCTTCAAAATATAATAATCCACTAGAATAATTCCACCAATAGGACCCATCAATGCTGAATATCCAACTAGCCAAGTATAAACAAAACTCTCACTTGATTTAAGAAGCTTCCAAGGTTGAAATGCAATTCCTAACAATGCTGTTAATAATGCCCCTTTTCTAAAATTGAACAACTTTGGATTAAGATTTACAAGAGCATTTGATGGTGCTACAACATTGGCTGAAATATTGGTTGTAATTGTAGCTAGGCTTATACCAATTATTGCAAGAATTGTAGTTACAAATCCACCAATTTGACCAAGTAATTGAATTGGGTTGGAAATAACATGACCAAAAATAATTTTTGTTGATGATGTCACTACTATACCAACAAATGTGAATGCACCCATTAAAATAGGAAAACTAGCTTGACCAATAATTTGATCATTTTGGCTTTTAGCATATCTTGTAAAATCAGGGATGTTAAGAGCTAGGGCAGCCCAAAAACTTATATTAGCGGTTAAAGAAGGGAAAAATAAAGACCAAAATTGTGTATTAGTGAGCCTAGAGGATAATGAGAGCATGTGACCAAATCCATTAGTTTTAACATAAGACCAAATCAAGAGGCAAGAAGTTAGTAGAATAAGTATTGGAGATGAGTATTTTTCAAGCTCTCTAATCCCATCAATTCCTTTCCACACAATTGATAATTGAGCCAACCAAAAGGCTAAGAAGCAAATAAATTCTAATGGGGAGGTGCCAAACCAAGGTAGACATTTAGATAATGTAGTTTGTTTTATTGAATTTGGTAAAAGAAGGAAAATTGCTTCACCACCAATCCAAGATTCAATTCCATACCATCCACAACCAACTAAGGCCCTTAGGAGAGTTGGAATGTGAGCACCATGGATACCAAAAGAGGATCTAGCTAGGACCGGAAATGATATGCCATAACGAGTACCTACAATAATAAATTTAAAGATTTTATGTTACATATACTATTTCTAATAATATGCATAGAAATAGTCATATAAATTCATGTGGAAATACCAAATACATAATGTATCATATATTTTCCACAACTAATATATATAAACTTTGGAAAATTTAAATATAAAATTGACTTTTCTATTCTAATTATATTATTTTAGAGTGTGTTTGAATCACATAGTTTTATAAAGTAATGAAATTTTAGAAGCCAATCTCATTTTTATTTGGATAATAAATATGATAAATTTTCAAACGGAAGATATTTTGTAATGTGTTTTTTAAATTTAAATTTAGAGAACTTTAAATATTATTTAAAAATTTGGAATTTTTTCTTTACTTTATAAAATGTGTACTACAAATTAATTTATATAATTCGTTAAAATTAAGCAATTTTGTCTCTATAAATTTTCAATTTTTTTTACATATTAGTCCCTCAATTTCTTAAATTTGTAAATTTGACCCTATATTTTAAAATTTAATTTCGACCAACTTTGATTATTATATTTATATTTTTACGCCAATTTTTTTTAAAATTTTTATAAAAACAACCCAACTATAAATAAACTCTTACTGTTATATTTATACATTGGTTTAAGCTCATCTAAAGTGGTCAAACAAAAATTATATTGTATCCAAACAAAAAATTATTAAATGAATAATTTTAATTATCCTATTGAAACAAAAAAAAATTACAAATAAAAAGTATTTAATTAAAGGATATTGCATTTTAAATTCTCTAAAATTTTCAATTTCATCATCCAAACATACTCTTAGAACATTTCTAGTCTTTGCATTGAAAAATGAGAATTTGTATAACAATGATCAATTAAGTTAAAGATATTTTGGCACTAATTGGGGGAAAATGCCTCTACTAATGTTTGACATTTAGATCCATATATAAGTACCTGGATGACCAATGAGAACAAGTGGAACAAAAAGGATCATGTTGGCTACAACCACAGTTGCTATGCCTTGCCACCAAGCCATCCCAAGATCAACAAGACTACCAGCAAGATAATAAGAAGGGACTCCCACAACAAGTCCTACCCAAAGGCCAGCCATTTCCAATCTAGAAAATGTCCTTTGACTTGGTGTAGTTGGTTTGAGATCATCATTGGTAAGTGTTGGATCAGGCTCTATTTCAAAACGTTGTGAAGAAGAAAAAGGGACTTTATCATTGGAATATCTCAAAGAGAAATTATTAGCTAAGGAAAAATTATGGTTTTGGGAATGGAAGGTCTTGTTTATTTTTGTTGGTGATGAAAAAAGGGTGAGAGTGTGAGAAGGCCTTGGATTTTTTGAATTTGCAATAAAAATATTGGGGTGAGAAGAAGAGATATTGAGGTTGAGACATTTTGATACCATGTTCATTGTATAGTTCTTAGAAATTCAGATTCTTGTTTTTAAAGTTGTATAAACTAATTATAATATTCACATCTCATGTGAATGAAAGGGCTCAATTATATATCATCAATTTAAGTTTCGGTTACTTCTTATCACGTGCAACGTTGACAAATATCAGTTTTATTTTATTCTATTCATTAAGAAATAAATACATATTATAAGACCATGATTGAATAAACAATTTTTTTTAAAAAAAAGCAAAAATATCTTTTATATTAACATTAAAAGTATCGAGAAATATAGCTACATGATCTACCATCATATTGTAAAAACTAATGAATTAATAATTAATTAAATTTTTAAACTCAAGTGGTTAATTATGAATCGTTTCAAATAGGTTAAATATTTCTTAATTTAACTTTAATTAATTCTTAATTGAAAAAAAAAAGGAGATTAAAGAGAAATAAAATTATTGCACCAATCACCCGATACTACTTCACCCCTTCCCAACCAATTCCAATATAACCCCTTCACTTCCTCTATCATATTCAAATGTATATCGCTTTATTATTTCCTTTACAAAATATTCAAATGACCAACTTATAAATAGATAATAAAAAACATTATTCTTATTAAAATAATTACTCAATTCTCTATCCCCATTTCCACACCATCTATCATTTATAAATGACCAACTTCAACTTTGATATCTTTATGGGTGTAACTTTTGGGCTTTTACTTCGGAATTTTTGGAATTTTAATTTAGGGATTTTAAGATTTTTGTGGTAAAGATATTGATAGATTGAATCTTTGAATTTTTTTTTTAAATTGGAAAAGATTAAAAATAAAATAAAATAGATAAATTTCATATGTTTTTTAAGAAATCAAGAATTGTATTTCTAAAAAAATTGGTGGAAAATAAAATAATTAAAAATATATAAAATTACTCATATGTTATAGACACATTAACATTTTAAAATAAAACTTAAAAAAAAAATAAAAAAAATTATTCAATTGTTATAACTAATTATAAAATAAAGAACCTATAATATAATGTTGTCTATAAAATTTATCAATTTTAAAATATTTATTGTAAAATATATAGTTGAGATAAGCTACTATTTAATGTTATATTTTAAAAAAAAGTCATGCCAAACATAACAAAAACTTAAGTTTGCTAAAGAAATCAATATGAAACTTGTCTTTAATTAGACGTCATATCAAACATCAAGAAAAAGTCAAATCACACATAAAAAATTAATTAACCAAAAAGTCATATTACACGTAAAAGAACTTAATTCGATAAAGACGTAAATATATAGAATGAGTCTTCCATTAAAATTATATATAATATCAAATTTTTAAAAATATCAAATCACACTTAAAATATAGAATGAGTCTCTCATTATATATCATATCAAACTTAAAAAAATATCAAATCACACTTAAAAAATAAATTTATGAGAGAGAAAAAATAAGATTTATTTATGTAAAATCTACTTCAGCTTATTTACTTATGATTATCACCCACAATAAAATCATCAAGAATAAATGAAAAAGGTAACACTACGTCAAAAAAGATATTTTATAGCGCGTCTTTTATAGCGTTTATTTAATACAAACGTTGTTGTATGATATTTTAAAAATAACGGAGGATACAACAGCGTTTTTTTGACAAGCGCTGTAAAAGACTTGCGTTTTCACATAATTAAAGGACTTATTAAAACGTTTTTTGAAAAAGTGTTGTAAAAGACTTTTTAAAAAAAATAAAGAGGTCTGTTACAGTGCTTTTGGACAAGCGCTTTAAAAGACCTGCAAAAAAGCGCTGTAATAGACTTTCAAAAAATAAAATAAAGAGGTCTTTTACAACGCTCTTTAAAAAACGCTGTAATAGACTTTTAAAAAAATAAAATAAGGAATTCTTTTACAGCGCTATTTAAAAAAACGCTGTAATAGATTTTTAAAAAATAAAATAAGAAGGTCTTTTACAGCGCTCTTTAAAAAAAGCGCTGTAATATAATTTTAAAAAATAAAATAAAGAAGTCTTTTACGGCGTTCTTTAAAAAAGCGTTGTAATAGGCTTTTAAAAAATAAAATAAGGAGGTATTTTACAGCGCTCTTTAAAAAAGCGCTGTAATAGACTTTTAAAAAATAAAATAAGGAGATATTTTACAGCGCTTTTTAAAAAAACGCTGTAATAGAATGTTAATAAATAATATAAGGAGGTCTTTTACAGCGTTTTTAAAAAAAGGACTGTAATAAGATTTTATATATAATAGTAAATCGTTTCAGTTTTCTCTTTATTACATAAACTTCACTACGCTTCAGTGTACTTCTCCTTTTCATTATCCTTCTCATTGCGAACCCTATCCCTACGAACCATATTGTTAACCATCTCCATTGCAAATCATCTCTATATTTGTTATTATCCCTACGAACATTATTATGTACTCTTCTCATTGCGAACTCTACTATGTCCTACGAACCATTCGTATTTCTGTGCATTCTCGCTATTCATTCTTAAACGAAACCGTAACTCTACGTATTTCTTCGCACTCTTCGGGTATTGTATTCATTTATTTCATATATATATATATATATATATATATCAAAAATCAAATGGGTACTACAATGTCGAAGCAAAAATCAAATAAATCACATAGATTCCAATAAAAGTTTGAAATATATGCCTTTAAAATTTCATTAACAATCAATGCACAAATATTTATTGACTTATATGTTTTATTTTATAGTGCTTTCGTCAAACTAACAATATAGACTGTGGATACTGTATATTGCGATTTATGAATGAGATTGTTGACATAATCCGTGAAAAAGATCTAATTGAAATAAAGGAATGCACCTATTACGGCGCTCTTTTAAAAAGCGCCGTAAAACTAATACAACAAGGAACACATTTTAAGAACATATTTACATCGCTTTTTTATTTTAAATAGCGTACTAGAGCGCTTAATTTTTTGAAAAAACATTGTGAATAGCTTAAAAAAAGCGCGGTAAAATACTATTTTTTGCGTAGTGTAGATTAAATTATAATTTATAAAATTTATGTTTAAAATCTTTGTAAATTTATTTTTAAAAGATTAAGTCTCGGGCACTTAGTTTATATAAAAAAAATGTGAAAGATTTGAAAAAAAATAAATTTATAGAAAAAACATTTTACTAATAAAACCATATACAAGAATAATAAACAAAGGGTAAAGAGCATATGTTCCAGCAATTTATACTAGTTTACAGAACTTGATAGTTAAAGATTTGACAAAAATAGATTTATATAGAAAACATTTACTAATAAAACTATATGCATGAATAATAAACAAAGGGTAGAAAGTATATGTTCTATCAATTTATACTAATTTACAAAATTTGATAACTACGTCTAATTATTTATCTTTTGAAGGATTTTTACACTATTCAAATTCAAAATACAATACTTATGGATATATTCATGTTATCTCTCATCTTTGGTTTACTACAATAAATTGTGTTTAGATTCTTAATCTTAATCTGTTTAGAAAATCCAATAAGATTTGTTTTTAAACATTAACGAACTTGATCAATACTTCTAACAATTAGTTTTGAAATAAATTTGAACTGATCGAGTATTGTTTCTATGTAATTATTATAATTGAAACTTCCAAGTCTTCATTGGTATTTATGACTTAATTATATCAAGCAATGATATTGTTAATCACAGTGTCCTTGATTGTGTTCATTCAAGTAGTGGAATTCCAATTTGAAAGTTATTTCAACAAGATGAAACGTTGATAATTGAGCAAAGATATCAATTACATAAAGAGAAGATTTTTCTTTGAAAATTCACTAATCTTTGTGTGTTGACTTCTTGAATACTTATTTATCTTTTATCATATACATAAATGGTTGTGTTTTTCTCAACCAGCAACAAGTTTATATATGTTCTTCTAACCAGAGGCAAGTTTATGTTTTTATTAACCACAGACAAGTTTCTAGTCCTATTATTTCTCTTCATATTTTGTTTGTCTTTAATCCATTTCTCACTGGATATGAGAATTTGCAGACTTAAGAAATTTTTTCAAAGATATCTCCGGTATTATTTATTAGATAATTTTTTATGCATTGATTTTTATAAGGAATATAATATTATTTTTTGGATTGTGAATTTCTCTTTATATAATAGATATAAGAAAAACAATTTCAATAGTAAGGATAAAAATTAGAAAATAAATTAATCCTTTTGGTTCTTATAATATAGAACTAATAGCGTTTTTGGTTCTTATAATGTAGATCAGACTCTAATTTTAATCCTAGGATTTTTTTAGATATTATCATTATGATTTTAACGTACTTAGTCACAACTTTTTCAACATCCAACTCAACATATTATTTATAATAAGTAAAAATATAAACATAATTTAAGGTTTATTTCCCCTTCCTCTCATAAAATATAATATTCCTTAGTTAGAATATAGTAAAATATATACACAAATATTCAAAAACATAATTATTTAACTAGTGGGAGCCGGGTTAGTTCAAGTTTATGGATGGATATCAATACGTCGACCCCACTCTAACTTTGAATATAAGAATTTTTTTTATCATATTTAATAAAGCATTTTTTTTGTCAAAGTCGACAGATTCAAATGGATATCTAAGCATTTTAGTTTAATTACCATTCTCATGACATTCTTGTTTTTCAATAATAAGTTGCTTCTTCTAAAAGTGGTTGGTCTTGAAATATCATTGTCAGCAATATATATTAGAATTTAGTTACTATGACATCCTGGACAAAAAAGTTTGACACAAATATCTAATCTCATCGTTTATTTTTAATTCTAAAATCGCCATGTATATATTTGTAAAGGTACTTTAGAAAATAATTTTACGGCATGATACATTAGCGTATATGATTGAATATTTTAGTAAATTTTTTTTGCACTATCATATACATAGTAATGAAACTATATGACATATATTGTTGTACTATGTTAATTCACACTTAAGTGAAAATATATTAAAATGATTTTCAGTAATATCGAAGTCAAATCAGGTCCTGAATATATAATACCTGCTTTTAGAATTGAAAAACTTGATTAGCCATCAATTCGTATATGCTTCTAGCTGGAATTTTTATCTTAAACGATTACTGTAGCTGGCTAGTCACTTTTAAAAAAAAAATTAAAAGTCAAATACAATGAGATATTTTTTTCCATTTTAAACAATATGTGATTTTTTTGTTGTTGCACGCGTTGAGTTTATAAGAGTTATTTTTATATAAATAAAAGGAACCTAAGCACAAGAAAGAAAAACTTCAAATTAAAGAATTGTATTATACGAAAGTTAACTCACATTGCTGTTGCTTATAAAAAGAAAAAGAATCCCACGCTGGAAAGCAATCTCTAATTCTCTACTCTTATAATATTTTATAAAAACATGGTTGTTCTAATCAAAGCCATGTGATTTAGATTCTTCTTATGTAGTAAGGTAATTCTTATATTTGATCACTTTTTTATTTAAATAATAAATTTCTTGAATAAGGTTAAAGGTAGATGCATTATGCATCGGTTAAGTTCTTGAGACTCTAAATTTCAAACACATTTTACCTAACTCATAATTGGCTCATTAGTTTAATAATTACTTTAAAGAATAGCTCATTCACTTATTTGTTGTTACCTTTGCTAAGTAAATAAATTAATTAATAAAAATAAAAATTGTAAAAAATGTAATGAATAGAAGAATAAAAGAAATTATAACGAGAGAACGGATTTAGCATAAAGGGAAAAGAGAGAAAAAGTGTGGGCAATCCATTGAGATCTCCAAAATTGGCAAAAATAAAATAGGATAAATTAGAAAGTTGATTTGTCTTGATTACTTTTACATGCAGACGTATTAAATAATAAAATAAAAAATAAAAAAATATAAAAAGATGTGGTTATCTTTTTGTAAACGGCCCATGTGAATGGTGGGGCAATGAATATGAAAACTATAAAACGGACTCCACAAAGACTTGCTTTTTAATTTGTTAATGACATGTATACCCGCAACTATATTAAATAAATAAATAAATAAAATAAATGATTAAACAAATATGCATTATTGGTTGTTCACAAGGGAGAAATTGTATTTTTAAGGGACCCAAACCGGAAAAGAAGGAGCTTTCCTATATACCCTTTCCTTTTCTTTTCCAAATCATGGATGGACCTTGGACAAAACCCCTTCCAAAGGCTCCTGTGATCTTTTTCACTTTTATTGTAAAATAATAATAGTAATAATAATAATAATATTAATAAATAGGGGTTGTATTGTATTCCAAGGAAAAAATGATCCATAGGTGAATATTGAATATGTACCAATTTTGAGTGTAGAAGGTATCCATTAGAATTAGGATCCAAAAGGTGCCCTATGAGGAATACCTTTTCTTCTCCTTGCATTTAAAGGAGGTGGAGGAGGCGTGACAGGATACATATCTTGTGTTGAGCTTTCACGCAATTCTTCTTCTGTTGTTCTACTTGACACCCCTTCCATTCTCATTGCTTCATTCTTACCATCCAAACCAAAGCTTGCATCTCCATTTTTCTTTATTCTTTCAAGCTAATTCAATTTTTCAAAATTACACCATTCAATTATTTTTATATAACATGTCATGTTTCATGTTCCCTCATCAATGCTACATAATTACCATTATTACACTTTCATCCTATCAAATATCACATTTTCAAATTAATTTAATTTTAATTAATATTTTCAGAAAAAGTGATATTTAATTAAATGATAATGTAAAATTAATTAATGTTAAAATACACATTAGTCTCATAATGATCTAAAAAAAACCTAAATTTATGAAAATATCTTATGCATCAATTGGAGAGTCAAATATCATAATTACAATTTATTAAACTCGTGGTTTTAACTATTATTAAGAATAAATTATAAGGTTAATAACATAAATTTCATTAATTAATTAAATTGTGAATGCTATATATTTATACTAGTTAGGAAGGCATGATGAATATTTATAATCGGTGGGAATATAATTATGATGTTGAATGATGGAGATGGGCTTTCAAATGTAGGTGATGATGTATGGGTGGTGGGTGTTATACCCATATGATTGAGTTGTGAATGATGTGCATGTTGATAATGATATGGACATTGGACAATATTGTAAGATTAGCAAAGAGATAGAAATAAATAAAAAATATATATATATATATAATAATAATAACAAATTAATTAATTTTAATTATAATAAGAATAATGAATCTCACCTTACATCCCAAAGAACAGAACCGAAATGAATCCAACAGGCTCCTTCCACAAATCTCACAAATGTGAGCAACTCCTTTTCCAGATTTTGGTTGAGGCCTCACATTCAAGAACAAAACTCGAGCACTATTTATCACATATGTTTGTACTCCACTTATGTTCAACACTTTCTGAATTTCTGACACCCTTACTACATCATGATACGAAGATCTTCTTATCTAATTTAACAACAACAGCAACAAAATTAAACCAAAATAAGTACATGACCAACGACCATTACATTTTTATATATGCCAATGTCATTATATAAAAAATTGTAAAATCAGCAGCTTAGCCCATTTCTCCTAATGCATTAATATTAAAATTAAAACCCAAAAAATATTTATTTATAAAAATAAAATAAAAAAATTGGTATATGAATGAATGGGCATCGAAAAATTGGAGTAATTAGTAGAATTGCTATGTACACCCCACCTGAATGACTTGATGATCTTTGTGTCTTGAAGAACGACAATAAAAACAAAAGGCACCATCGCCATTGCAATCTAAGCAATACATGTTACACTCATTTCTAGCGGCGTCAGCGTGAATCCGACACACATTGAAAAACGGTGTTGTTAGCAATGGTTCAAGCCAAGGTGGTACCAACTCTGCTGTGTCCTGTTCAAATAAAACAACATTCTTAAAATCATCAAATTCATAGACATTATAAAAATTTAAATCTGAAACTATAAATATTTAAATAAATAAATACCATTGAGAGTATAATATAATGTGGCTCAATGTAGATTCAAAGATGGGGGGTATTGGGATTCAATTGGCGGAGATTGGAAGAGGAAGATTAAAATGAAAAATGTATAGAGAGAGAGAGAGAGTAAACGGCCTTCAACTTAGAATTCAACGACAAAACAACGCTAAAGAGACTATAGTGTATTAAGGACGAAAAAGGGTGATTAAATTAAACAAGTAAAGGGAATGGACGGATGAGATGGAAAGTGGTGGATGAGGGGAGTTTATAGACGTTGGATGAAGGGAGATGAGATTGGCGCTTACGCTACTTTGGATCTCTACATAAGCCCAGGGTCCGGTTCATTACGTGGCGCTACTGATGAAGCCCATCTTAGATTGGTGGATACCTTCGTGGCATTGCATCACAAAGAAAAGAATCTTGCGTCACCTCTTTTTTCCAAATTCAAATACACTTTTTTTGTCTCTATAAATATATAATATCTTATTATTAGTTCTTTTTATTTTTTTTAAATATTTTAAAAATACTTTTTTAACAATAAATTGATTATTTATTTTAATTCAATTCATATATATTTGAATAATTTTTTATTTATAATATTATAATAATAATAATCTGTTTTATAAATATTTAAATTTTATAATAAAAATTGAATTAAATATTAATTTTTAAACAATAAAATTTAAAAAATTATATTTAATTGTTTATTTGTTAAAAAAATTTAACTTTTTTGTATGAGAGATTTTTATAATATTCTAAATATATATATAAAAATAATTTAAATATTTAGAAGATACACATTAATTGATTTAAAATCAAAATCAAAATTATTGGCAAAAAATATTTAAAAATCTATTATTTAAAAGAAAAAAAAATAGATGAACCAAAAATGAAATATGATACATTTTTAAATATAAAAAACTTATTTAACTGTGACTTTCTTTAATAAAAAATTTGAAATTGCTAAAATTTTGAAATGCTTACAAAAGTATGTTTTTAATGATTATTTTAAGAAAATGTTAACAAATACTTTGTGATTTAATAAAGTAACAAAACATTAGAAATTGTGTGTATTTAACTTTTTAAAACTTAAAAATTTGTTTTGTTTTTTTTACATTTTTTTTAAAGAGTATAATATTGAAACTTCTATATGCAAAAGTGTGAAGAAGCGGATAACGTAGGTCGAATTTGTGATCTATATCAAATATTCCTAAAATCTTTTAATATATAAATTGTATTAAACAATTATTTGAAGAGACTAAGAAAAAATTAAAATAATAAAAGAGTGTAACAATTATATAAAATTATTGTTATTAACCATTATGACACTCGATACACGACATAAAGAGTACTTTTACTTTTATGGGAAGGCACGTCAATTTAAATATTGCACTGTGCTACTTTAAGATAGCTAAAATGTAAAATAATAAAATCCATTATTGTTCTTTGATATATCTATAAGATGATCCACTTAAAAAAAAGCTTGAGTCCGCAAGAGCGTTTACAAATCAAGCAAAGGAGATGTATAAAAACACTAAAAAAAAAAAATTATACTAAAAAATATCATCACATAATAGAAGAGAAAGAGAATTCACGTGAATGAGATTGACAACAGTCTGTTTCACAACACAAATTAAGCAGGCCATATGCATAGTTATTTGATTTCTCAAGAGAGAAAGAGACCTACGAATATTTGGAGAGAAAAGCTTTAAACAAACTTATAGCTTTAGCCAACGTGGATCATCCCAAAAGCCCCGGCTTCATAAGCAATAGTCAAACCACCAAATCACTTTTCTTGCTCATTTCAAATAACTCTACCACACCCCGCAATATAATAAGTTTCAGCTTTTTAATTAAAAAAATAAAATTAAGGGTGTACAAATATATGGTTAATTAGATATAAATTGAATTGTATTGAAAAAAAAAAAATAAATTAATTAAATAATTTATGAATTGAATCAATATTTAAAACAAATTAGTTCATTAAACTTAATGCAAAAGTCATTTTAATTATTTAAAAAAAATAATTCCGAATTAATATTTTTTTCTTATAAATTTTTAAATTATCACAAAAAAATCACCTTTTTTTCTGAAAATATTGAAAATATTTTTTCCCTGAAAAAATTTCAAAACTTTTTTTATTTAAAAACTTTTTACATTTATTTTTTTTTAAAGAATCGAAAAAAAAATTATCAAAAGAATTTCAAAACTCTTGTTTTGAATTTTCTTTCAAAAAATAATTGAAATTATTTATCTCTAAAAAAATTTTACATCCATTTTTTTCATAAAAAATCAAACTTTTTTATTAAAAGTAATAAAAAACTTTAATTTTGTTAAAATATATTTTTTGTCTTAAAAAATTCAACTAAATCATTATTGTAATTCAATTCGTTCAATTTTTATATTATGAACGTTTCTAAATAGAGTAACACAAATTTTAAGATTAATTTGCTATAAGTTTAAATGTATTTATTGTTCTCTATTTTATCAAAATTTAATTTTTAGTCCCTCAATGTTAAAATCCAAGTTTTTCATAATTTATTATGAGTAGATAAAATCATTTGTGTTTTAATTTTTAAAGGAGGCATACGGTTAAATCAGAAGGAGGTGTTTATTTTGTGTTTGAATAAAAAATAGAGAGGGGTTGTAGCGATGAGTGATTTATGATATTTTTTTATATAAAATCATTTTTTAGTTTATTTAAATAAGTATTTTAATATAAATTTAATTTTTCTTATTTATAATTTATTTGTCTGAACATGTGGTTTTTTAGTTTTTTGGCGTGATTTTTTATTTAAATTAATGTAATATTTTTAATCTATTATAAATTTTAACAATAATTTTGACGTTGTCGCCGTTTTTTTTAATGTATTTTGAACACTTACATTTTATCTTTATAGACATGGTGTCATTTTGACTTTATTCATTTATTAATCATCTCTTTTTAATAAATTTGAATTTAAATTACAGTATAATTTAAATAAATGAATATAATTTCTTTAAGAAACCTCAAAGAGCGTATTTTATTTCCTCTTACCTTCTCGCCAGGTTCTCTGAAATTTCGTGGGTTCCCGTTGTTTCTTCGCTCCGTGAATCATCATTCGATTCAATTCAGAACCAATTAAGCATTAGCGATGTTTCGATTCTGGTCATTATTTCTCCTTTTCATTTCTAAAACCTCATTTCTATTTCGCAATTCTCTTTAATCTATTTCATTTTTCAAGTTTCGTGTAATTTACTCTCCTTCACACTTTCAATACAATAACTACAAGCTAATTTATCTGATTTATTGCCAAAATTCTACAATAATCAACAGAAAAAAAATATGAATTTAGGGAAGAACATTGATGTTGATGTTGTTGTTGTTTATTTGCAGGGGATCACAAGAGCAACAATCGCAGGATGCACAATCATCACAGTCGTGGTATTCACCATCTGTGATGAGCTCATCGAGTTCTTCTAGACCTGCTACACCTACTTCCTCTTCCGCTTCACCGAGACCTTCTTCACATATTCCACCAGCAGAGGCCGCTGAAACTATTGCTTCTTTGAGGGACAAAAGGTTTAACACTAACATAATTTTCGTATTTTCTGCGTTTTCTTCATTTTTAAGATATCATTATCTTAATGTTGTGTTTATTGTGAACTTTGTAAATTGATCAGTGTTGATGAGTTAAGGAAGCTTTTATCTGATAAAGATGCGTATCAACAGTTTCTAAATTCACTTGACCAGGTCAAGATTCAAAACAATGTAAGTTTGTTACTACTATCTCTAATCATTAGGATTGGGAATGACAACATTAGAGAGAGAGAGAGAGAGAGAGAGAGAGAGAGAGTTGGGGTGGCACCTATAGTAGATAGGATGGTAGAAACTTGGCTTAGGTGGTTTGAGCATGTGGAGAGGAGATATGTAGATTATGTAGTAAGAAGAGTAGATAAAATGGAGGGTAGTCAAATCACTAGAGGCAGGGGAAGACCTAGAAAAACTATAAGAGAAACTATTTGGAAAGACCTAGAGAGTAATGAGCTTGCAAGAGATATGCTATATGATATAACAATTGGTGTCGTTTGATCCATGTAGCTGACCCCTACTTAGTGAGATAAGGCTTAGTTGTTGTTATTACCCAGTATTTTTTTGTTTTGTTTTTGTGCCGTGTCCGTATCCAGCCTAGGGAAATGCCCCTATTTAGATGATTGACAATTTTATCCAATTGGCTAGTACTACAAAAAAATTATAATGCAATGAGCACTCCAGGGATTGTATGCCACTATATATTCTGTTGCATTACTTCATACACCCTTGAACTTCATAGTTTGACGTATTATATGAGTTTGAGTATGCTCAATTTTATCCAATGATTTTTATGTCTTTGAGAGTTTGAGTATGTTTGATTACTTCATACACCCTTGAACATTCTGGAAGAAGGGGTGGATGTGTAGAAACGTATCAATGAAAATTCTCCTAGTTGACTGTGTGCTTTTTGAGCTATACTGCCTTTGTGATGGAACTGTTGAATGATACAGGTATCAGAAGGCTGTTACCTGACTTGCCAATTATGTGTAGAGTTCATAGATAGGAAGCATCAGATTTTGTTATCTTTATAGATTATGTATGGGTTGGGGAGTGTGTCAATGTCTGTATTTGGTAATACTTAGCTACAGCTTATACCATCTTAAAATGTGACTGTGAACCTAATATTTGAACTTTTTGTTTGATAATCCTTTTTTCTCTGCGAGTCACCCCTAATATCTTAAACTGAAAACAACAACAGTCATGTATTTCTAGTGATTTCAGATGAGAGGAAGAGGAAAATTGTTAGTCGGAATCATCACAAAAACATTCTTAAGATTCTTGCGCTTAAAATCCCAGCATGTGGGTTGCAGTGCCTATAATGGAGGCTGATACTTAATCCTTCCAATTCCAAAGAATACACAGGTTTATTTACAAAACTATGCAAATCTTGAAGGGGTTAAACTCATATAATACGTCAAACTATGAAGTTCTAGGAGAGTAATTAAGCGGAAATTAAGAGTTTAAGACAATCCCACTTAGTGTCGGAAAAGGCTTTGGTTGTTTGTTGTAGTGGTAGAGCTAGCTCAGAGCATAGAAAGAATAATAATGTATATCGATGGCAAATCTTTATCAGTGACTCTGTGTCAACTGAGTACACGATTGGAAATGAAATGAAGATACAAAGACACGTGGAACTGGACCCTGCAGATGCAATAACTCCCCTGTTCTAGACATTCGAGAATCTTTGTTCTTTCCTTTCCAAATTCCTTTTAACATCAACTGACCTTAACTAACTCCTCATCACCCCTTGTATTTCTCATTATGCATGTGACTACGATCATAAACTTGGGTCCTAACAAATAGTTGCCATACTGGAAGAGTCAATAGTAGAATTCTAAAATGACTGTATAAGATATCAATACATAACCACAAACAATTGGAATGATGTTTAATCACACTACTCAAACTGTCACAAGTAATTAACTGTGCTCAACTGCGCTGAGTGACCCCACCTGAGTGTGCTGGAAATTTTATGTTACTGTATTATTCCTATGCTCAAACTTTTTTTTCTGCAGTTTTTTGCTTTTGTTGCTGATGCTCGAATTTGTATCTGCTTGTATTTTAACAATTTATTGTCTATTGATATGATCAGCTGAAAGACGAACTTCGCAAGGAGAATTTGCAGCTTGCAGGTGAGTGATAAAATTTATTTTATTAGTAGTGCTGATATTAAATGGTTTGCCATCAGTTAAGTGGTGTAGAACTTCTCAAACTTTTGTCTGTAATACAGAGGAAAATCTACAAAAGGAACCTCGTATGATGGAACTTAGGAATCAGGTAAGGTCACGACCCTATGATTGGTTTTTCTTTCCTGATTGGAATTCTTGAAAAATGGATTCTCTGCTGCTACAGATCCCCTACATTCACGCAGTGAGCAGTTCATTGGGTTTAAAAAAGTGGGAAATGTGATCTAAATATAGAAATAAAACATTGAAAGTGCATTGGAATTTGTGTATTCAACTTTTTGAAAGTTTAAATTGTTTTTTTTCAAGACAAGATTTCTATTTTTGATTTCTTAACATATGCTCTTAGGATACTTGTTAGGAATTAAGATTGAATTTGATTTGAAAAGCTCGCTCGAAATCTGTGAATCAAGATTGGACGGCGTCGAACTGCTGCGTGAATGTAGTAGATCACTGACTGCAAGGAATTAATATCTAAAATCTTGTGCTGATTACGGAATTTTTTTCCTTTTTCCCTTGGAAACAGTGTAGAATAATTCGGACAACCGAATTAGCTGCTGCTAAGGAGAAACTACATGAGCTTGAGAAGCAGAAAGAAGAAATGTTAAAGTTGAATTCCCCTGCATCCCTTCTCCAAAGAATTCAAGGTATGACTTGAACTTATACTTTTCTGCATTTGTTCTGATGGTCTCAACTCTTTCACTATTTTGTTTGTGACCCGAGGATAGTGCATACGTATGATGAATTTATAATTTTGCAGAGTCCGTGAACAAGACAGACGAGGAATCTGAAAATCTGCACCAGCATCTCCTTGACAGAGAGATTGACCCTGCAGCTTTTTTGCAGAAATACAAGAAGTTACGGAACTCTTACCACAAGGGAACTCTTATACATCTTGCTGCTAAAACATCAAATATATGATCCCTGAGATATGGAATATGAAGTATACTAGACTAAACCAATTGTGTAAGTTGTACTCGGGTGGATAGAGAAACATATGCTGCTATCTTTGATGAATGAGAGACATTCGTATGCACAGCTTGAAAATTGACATTGTTCCCTGGAGTGATTTGTATTCATAAATGCGTTTAATTCACTATCTAGTAGTTTTGTGCCATCTTTAGAAAATGTACGGACTTATCTGCACCTTCTTTTAGGCTTTTTTAACTGTACTACCTATAACAGTATTTTTCCGAGGTATATATGCTTATTTATGATTATCATCATCACTATTATAGGATTTGCTGTTGTTTTGTAACATTTATATAAGTGCTTTACTTATTTGGGAAATGTTCTGTGGGATGATATTTTCGAAATTTGTGTATGCTGTATATAAGATGAAATGTAAATGAGACAGAGATATAGTGTCATATGATGTTTCTAATTTGATATTCAAGATAACAAAACTGTACCTTTTCTTTTTAGTTTAATTTGATGGCCGTTGATCTTTGGTATGATCTAGGGTGGATAATATGTATTGACCAAAAAAAAAAAAGTTGGATAATCTGTAGTGTTGTACTATGTCGTTGACAATTGATTGCAAACAAACATCTCAAATTTGCAATATTATTCTATGTTTCTCAGTCTCAAATTCCTAAATACCCTTGCTGCCTGAACCTTCACACACAACACCCTCGTCCTCCTCATCATCACTCACCCCACTCCAACACTAAACTCTTTGCCCTTGGTTGTCCCCTCTTATGAAGTGTATATTTTTATAAGGGGTAATGATTCCTTCAGACTTTTGTTGGCAAACGGAATTGTGGCTTTCAAGGATGATTTCTTTAATGCCATGGAATGTGAGGTTGGTGTTATTCACATCAGATCAATGTTTGATTTATTGTTTGGAATATTGTAAGTTGTTCTGGCCACCTCTAGAGTGGTTCAGGATGCATATAGCATAAATTATGTTATCTTGCATGGAAATGTTTCTAATGTGGTACAGCATAGTAAAGAGCGAAATTGTTACGAGGCTTATCCGGTACCAAACTCAGCTTCTTATTTTGTATTTTCAGTAGTGGTGGCTGTAGGCCGACGATTAATGGCTGAAGTCTGGGCGGTGGCGAAAGAGATGGGGGATTTCGGTTTTGAGATTGGAAACTTGTTGCAAAGTTGAGGGATTTGTTTGCAGTTATTTAACAATTGTGTATGGTGGAACACTTAGTTTTTGTTGTACAATTTATAGGAAAAAAACTATTCAACATACATTTATAAGAAGGAACACTACTTGTGAACATTTTTCCTCAAATTTGAAGTTGATACACTTTCATACAGAAATTAATAAATAAAATGAAAAGGGGAACACTTTCTTAAGTACTGAAGCCAAAAGAGAACATTCCCATTAATAATAGCCTCCTTGTCCCTTTCTTTGAGAATCTTTGGAGTCAGGATAAGAGGTATCAGTGCCAGGTATATCACACAGAGGAGTTGTATAATAAAAAGGGTTAAGCTCATATTTGATCAAACCGCGATAAACTGATGTTGGGTTGTTGAGCTTGAAGCCAGATTTTCCACCACCAAAATCAGTGAAAATGTTGCAAACACTATCAGGAGATGACACTAACCTAACATAGCATTCTCTTGTATCCAATTCTTTGCCGTAGATATAGTTGCTCACTGCCATGTCGTATTGTCCTAACTCATCTGTTGTATCACTTGTATAATACACAACCCTCTTTCTCTTGTCCATACAAGTTAGGGACACCTTAGCTCCTGCAAAAAAATTGTATTTATTGTTACATGTTGAATTTGTATCAATATATGTATGAATAATATCAAAACTAGAATATGACCGGATTTATTTTGTTAATTTAATATTATATATTATGAAAAGATGTATAAAATTATATAATGTAGGATTAATATAGAAAATAATGAGTAGACGTTATGAAATAATAAAGTGATATTATAAAATATTAATGACATTAATTTAGAAAATATTGAGTAGACATTACTAATTAGGAGAAATAAAAAATAGGTAAAAAGATTAGAGATTGAGAGGAGGATGCAAGGAAAAAGGAAGAAAGGAGGAGGAGTCCACGTCAGCTTTTTGGCTGATGTGGAAAATATGTGTATAGGTGGCATTCGGGAATTTAGGAGGTGAGGTGGCATTCGAATGGCTGATGTGGCGTCAGGGTTCTGTTTTAAATATATATACTAGATAATAGAAGATGTAGGATTAATATAAAAAATAATAAGTAGACGTTGTGAAATAATAAAGTGATATTATGAAATATTAATGACATTAATTTAGAAAATATTGAGTAGACATTACTAATTAGAGAAATAAAAAATAGGCAAAAAGATTAGAGATTGAGAGGAGGATGCAAGGAAAAAGGAAGAAAGGAGGAGGAGTCTCCGTCAGTTTTTTGGCTGATGTGAAAAATATGTGTATAGGTGGCATTCAGGAGGTGAGGTGGCATTCGAAGGGCTGATGTGGGGGGTTCTGTTTTAAATATATATAATAGAGATGTAGGATTAATATAGAAAATAATGAGTAGACGTTATGAAATAATAAAGTGATATTATGAAATATTAATGACATTAATTTAGAAAATATTGAGCAGACATTACTAATTAGGAGAAATAAAAAATAGGCAAAAAAGATTAGAGATTGAGAGGAGGATGCAAGGAAAAAGGAAGAAAGGAGGAGGAGTCGACGTCAGCTTTTTGGCTAATGTAGAATATATGTGTATAGGTGGCATTCGGGAAGTGAGGTGGCATTTGAAGGGCTGATGTGGCATTGGCGTTCTGTTTTAAATATATATAATAGATACCCTTTTATATATAGCTAATTAAATTTTTACTTTTCATCGGCCAAGATATATTCGCACTAATATTAATAAATATTGAATTTGAATAATATGAATTTGTAATTGAACACTTGTGTTTGTGAAAATGAGATATATTTAAGTATAACTTTTTTTAAAGGAATTTGTATTTAGGGCAGAGTGGAGATCCATTTAAAAGGTATTATGGACAATATTAAGCATTTAGTTTCCAATTTTTCCTTTTATTAAAAAAAATATTTTTAGTACATATAGTTTAATACACTAATAAATAAATTGCATAATAAAGACAAAGACTTATATTATAAATTGTGTTTCCATTGTGTTTTGATTTTAAAAATAAATCCGTGAATATTATTATAATAGTCTTAAATATATTAGAATTACAAAAAAAAAGTGTTTTTTATTAATCATTTTAATTTTTAAATATGTTGTTGATTAATTATTAATTTAGTTTTCATTTTTTTCGTTAATCACATTAATCTATACCATTACTAAAAAAATTATATTTAAGAATACATCTATAAATAAATTCAAATACTATACCATTAAATTAAAAAAGATATATGGTGTTCTCTCCACTCAAAGTTTCTACCTACGCTTGACAGAGTAGACAAGTTAATTAGGAAGATATTAGATTGATATTTGAAAATGATGCATACCTTTGATTGGCTTATCACCATCAACCCATTTCTCCCAGTCCTGGCTACAATCCTGGCACATTACTTTTCCACTCACGTGACTGACTTTTGCTGCTTCATCCCAACCTAAGGCTACTATGTTATTGGTGCAACACATTAGTGTTGCAATCATCATCAATACTATTGCTAATGCCATCTTCTCTCTCAATTCACAAGGATTTAAGATTAAATTGACTTTAAAGGAGCAAATATATATAACAAAGCAGGGGTTATTGTGTAATGAATTGGGAACAAACGTGGAAGAGCACTACTATCGGTTCTTAACGTGCAATCCATTATTTAATTTTTTATAATAATAATAATAATAATAATTAATTACTAATACTAACCATTTATCATACCAGTATATTTTGGGAAAGTTTGAGTGTACCTTTGATTTTAAGGTGAATAGATAAAATCACGACGAATCAAATATATTTAGAGTGTAATTTCTACAAAACTACAGTAGTTTAATGTAATTTTATTAATCTCCATGCAAAATCAAACATATATTAAATCTTTAACTTCATAAAGAAGTGGAAAGAAATTATTATTATTTTATTTGTCTATAGGACTTTGTTTCAAAATTTTAGATAAAAAAGACCTCAAAAAATTCAATTTAATTATAAATATATTAATATAATATATTAGTTATAGTTGTTCACCTAATTCAATTGGTCAAAATAAAAGCTTTATATTTTTCAAGACCCATGTTATAACTTGTATGTAGCAAAACTTGATTTTTTTTTAAAGTCTAACTTTTTTATGAATCAAATAATCCCATTATAAAATTTACAACATATATTTGATATTATAAACTCACTTTACATACTCGTTTTCTTGTGTACGGTTGCATAAAAAGGAGTATTGGCCCAAACATATATAATAATAAACAAACTCAACCAGATAGGAGAAGACAAACTGATTTTCACCCCCACATTTTCTAAGATGTACTCTTTAACACAAATTATAAATTGTTTCTTTTTAGAGACAAATGAGAATTTTGTTATGACAAATTTATTGGGATATTTTACATAAATAATTTGAGATTTTGTGCAAGTCTAGTCAGTCATGTATGCAGTGTGTGGTATATATGCACGCTAGTAATAAACAAAAGAAATAATATTGGAACACAAATCCAAATACAAATATAAACACATATATCGTATACGTATACAAAAATAAATACGTATACATATTTAGGGATATTTTAGTCATTTTATGAAATTTTATTCCATTCCTGAAAACTCTTTCTTTCTCTCTTTCTCTCTTCTCTCTCTTCTTCACTATCTTCTCTGTTCCACCATTCCATCATTCTGCCGTTTTCTCTAATCTTCTATTTCGTCAATCCTGTTTCGTTTTGCCAATCCTGTTTCGTTTCGCCGATCCTATTTTGCCGATCCTGTTTCGCTGTTCTTCTCTGTTTCGCCCTATTAAGTCATTGTAAGTTTACTTTTCCATATCATTAGGGTTTTTAGTTATTGATTTAGGGTTTCTATTTTTACTTCTTTGTTTAGGATTTAGGGTTTCTATTTTGGCTTGTTCGTTTCTATTTTTAGTTATTGATTTAGGGTTTCTATTTTAGCTTCTTCCTTTAGGATTTTTTTATTTTTAGGGTTTCTATTTTTTACTTCTATGTTTCTATTTTTGTCTTTGTCGGTTCAAATACATTATTATTATTATTCACATATGTTGTACACAAATTCAAACACCAATCTAGTGCTGAAATTAAGTGTTTCTGCAAAAGTTGATATAGTGAGGCAACACACCTTAATACTATTTCAACAGGAAATAACTCATGTAACATAATTCTAACAAATTCCATTCACATTTTCATAAATTTTAATATAGATAGTTGAATTATTTTGGAAGAAAGTGCATCAGAAATGTAAATAATAAATGCTTGCACTTTCAATGTTCAAGAGTGCATCAAATAAACAAAAAGAAGAAGCAATTGAAAATTGATGAATCTGAAGATAGAAACGATGGTTTCTATAGATGAAATTAAAATCGTGCTTTTATCAAAATAGGTAATCAGTATTTTTTACTTGGGGAATATGGAATCGGTGTTTAAGGGAATGGAAGAACCTTGTTTTTCTTTCAAAACTAATAAATAGCCAATTTTTTTCCTTATATGCCATAAACACCACCTATGACGAGTTGTAGGAAAGACTAACTAAATAGCATTTTTCATATTGCATTGGTCAGTCACAATACCTAGAGGGGTCTTTCCTAGCATACAACGAAGCCATGATTTGAAAAGCCATACAAATGAATTTGTATCTTCACCTGACAACAGTCCACATCCAAGTAATGTTGATTGACCATGGTGATTCACACCAACAAACGCAGCAAAAGACATGTCATACTTATTAGTCAAATATGTTGTGTCAAAAGTCACAACATCTCCAAAGTATTCATAAGCAACTCTACTTCTTGCGTCGGCCCAAAACACATTCCTTACGTGAAAATCATCATCCAAATCTATGTCATAGAAGAAATCTGAATTTTGTTCCCTCATTTGGCAGAAATAGCTTATCAAGGCCTTTCCATCACCTTCTTTTCCTATTGCGCGTCGTTCCTTGTTAACATAATTCCTCACGTCTCTTTCACAAAATGGTATGTTTTCATGTCCTCCTGCATCTTTAACAAGAGATTGAAATGTCTTGTTGATCCTCACTCATGCATCATCATTGATTTGTATTGTTCTCTTTACATGCAAATTCATTTTCTTATTAGCTTTGAACAACCTTGCCTTTCTAGGACTTGTCTCGTGAGTATGATCAGGTTCAAATTTTGTAATGTACCACAATCCATCTTTATCCAACTTAATAACAATCTTGGCAGGACAATTATTTACCTTAGTTGGAAGTGTTTTTAACGTACACGGAATTTTTGACACTTTAGCCCCCTCTCTTGAGCATGATAAAATTAAGTAGCAGGGCTCCCCATCTTGCCCTTTTCTTGAAGATCTAATCTTCCACCCAAAACCCTTTCTCAAAGCAAACTCTTCATAAAATGATTTGACTTCTTCTAAGCAAGAAAAACACATCCCTGTTGCAGGCTCCCAACAACATGTGTTGTCATCATCATCAAGGTTGTCAACCCTGATACCTTCATCTTCAATAATACCACAATCCATGAAGTTTCAATTGATAGCGCAAATGTCACACAAAAACTACAAAAAATAATTCAATCTGATCATTAACCACCTATTATACTTTACTAACCAATAATATTTACACTATTAACTAGAAACAAAAAGTCAGAAAAATCCATAATTTAATCACTACTAATCACATAATATGAAACTTAATATTTCAAATCTGATTAACATAATTGATTAAAAGTGATTAAACTTAATATTTAGACAAAAATAATTAACATGATTGATTAATAGTTCACAACCTTAAGTTTTAGACAAAAATAACTCATTAACCACATATGATACTTCATTAACCAATAATGTTTATATTATTAACCAGAACCAGAAAAACCAGCTATGAATCCAGAAAATGTGTATGAATAAAAAAAATCGTATATAAGCAAAACAATGTACCAAGTTACCTTGCAAGTGAGGAGATAAAGTTGCTCAAGTTACTTCATAAAAATTTTGATTAAAATCTGTAAATAAATAGAAAAATGAGGAAATGGAAGAAAGGGAAGATGAATGTGTTTATTTTTGGAGAGAAAGACAAAAAAAAATCTGAACAAAGAGAGAGACAGAAAAGAGAAAGTAAAAAAAGGAGGGAAAGTAAAAAAATTGGAAAAATAAAAAAAAGAAAAAAATTTAATAAAGAGAGAGAATATGTGAAACCCATATGAGTTGTGTTTGAATTTGTGTTCCAATATCATTTCTCAATAAATAAATAAAGTAGATTATACATAGTTGAATTACATAGGAAAAAAAAAAATATATTACTCAAAAACAAGTGAACCATACAATATGGAGACGAATCCAACAAATGCATTCTCTACCTTGTAACCAAAATAAGGAATTGTTTTCAGGTTAGAACAACAGCATCCTAATCCAAGTTAAACCATGAGGCTAAAACCCCCAATAGGAACACAACACGCAATATAGACATTAATTAGAGCGCACACAAGCTGCCACATAAAAATCTTTCAATCCTTAATATATGCCGTAAATTGTGTAACCTAAATCTTCGGTAACATCTCATTCTCACAAAATCTCTTGGAAAATTAATTAATTATTAAATTGACATGAAACTCTTGGAAAAAGATTTTGCTCTTAACCAAAGAGGAAGTGTTAAAATAATTGCAGAAGAACCTGATGATGTATGGCTTCTTTACAACCTCATTACCATCGGCGACATCGTTACCGCCGAAACCACACGCAAAGTACACCTCGAATCAACCAAAAACACCGCATCACGTGTTAAACTCGCACTTCATCTCAAAGTCACGTGCCGCGACTTTCAAAAAGACTCTTCCACCCTCCGCGTCCATGGCCGCAATCTCGAACCAAATCAACATGTTGCTGCCGGTTCTTTCCACACTTTAACCCTTGAAAGAAATAAACCTTTTCACCTTGAAAAGAAAAGGTGGAGTCCACAAGCTGTTGAAGCCTTAGCCGAGGTTACCGAGGATTCATCATCTTCTTCTTCTTCTGATGCCAATCTTCTTCTTGTTGTTCTTCAACAACACCAAGCAGAAATTCACTTACTTGGAAAACAAGTCACTACTCGTTGTTCCAAGATCGAAGCATCTTCATGTTCACATTCTCATAAAAAATCATCATCATCATCTTCTTCCTCTTCAAACATGTTTTTTCGTGAGGTTTTTGTTGCTTTCATGAAGCACGTGGATTTCAACATTGTGAAATGTGTGGTGATAACAGGGGATAGCGATAATAATACACCGATATCCCCTACTATCTTTCGTAGATTTCTTTTGTCAGAAGCGAAGAGGTTAAAGATAAAATGTATCGAAGAGAATAAATCACGAATTGTTGTGGTAGGGTCAAGATGCAACAACGACAAATTAGGTAATTGTGACTTTGACTTGAAGGATGTTTTGAGTGATGTGACCGTGATGAAATTGATAAAGAACAACGATTTAGGGTTAGAAATAAGGGCATTTAAGGAGTTGTGGGATATGGTATGCAACAATTCGGATCGTGTGTGTTACGGACCAAGGCACGTGGAGAGTGCACATGAGATGAATGCGATTGAAACACTTTTGATAAGTGATGATCTTTATAGGAATGAAGATATTGAAATGAGGAAAAAATATGTGAGTTTGGTGAAATCGGTGAAAGAGAGTGGAGGAAAGGCTTTGGTGTATTCTTCTATGCATGTTTCGGCACCACAATTAGCTCATCTAACTGGTGTTGCTGCCATTCTTAGGTTTCCATTGCCTAGTCTTCATGACATGGACGAGGATGATCATCATGCATGGATATAGTTACAATTATAATACCACTCTTCTTAATTAAATTCAATATATTATTTATTTTTATTTAATCCACTCCCTTGTTAATATCATCAAAAATAAATTCTCATTTGTACATACATATATATAATAATGGTTGTATTGTTATGGTGATTTAGATATCTCTTGTTTGACTATTGACAAACCATTTTCTCCAAATTCCTAAAAAGAAATCTCTGAAACTATTAAAAGAAATGACATGTGATATCTAATATTTTAATAATATATCATATTAATATTAGAATTTTATTTATTCCTTCACTGAACTTACTATATTCTGTATAAATATTCCTCAAAATATTCTTTTATGTATAAATGTATAATTTAATTCTGATTTTTTATTGCTTAAAATACTTAATTATTATGTTATTAATAATATTAATTAAAGATATATTTAAAATGTTTAATAATAATAATTAAGTGTTTTATTAATTTAGTAAGGATGTATTTAGTAATTTGAAATATAATATATATTTAAAAACAATAAATAAGAAAGAGAGAGCAATATAATCTATTTAATAAGGTTATTAAACATTGGTAGTAGTATATTCATCATTATCATAAATATAAAATATAGTTTACTAATTTATCAGTGATATACATAATATAAATTAGAGTACAATAAAAAAAATAACAATTTTTAAAGACTTTTTTTCTTTATAAATACTATACTCATTGTGGATACCAAACAAAAATTAATAATTGCATAGTAATCAAAAAATTTAATTTTCTCCATTTAATTTTGTTCATACAATCATTATATATAATCAGCCCATAAAAAAATCAATGGATATGGTTATATTTATCAATTTTGTTAGTTCTTCCTTCCTTCTACATTATAAGTCACTTTACCAAAAAAGATTTTTGTTATATTTTAAATATTATTTTACAATATCAATAAAATAGTAATATTTTTTTTTGTAATATACTATTTATTACTCTTCTTTTTTCTTATAATTCATGCAATATCTTTTTCCAAAGAAGTAAAGGGTAATTTTGTAATTTTTGGAAAAGATGATTTAATGGGTTATCCGAACATTGATCTCTCTGATGAAAAAAGAACTATTGAGCGTGGAAGAGGGGTTTTCCGACATGTCCCATTCGTAGACGAAAAATAAATATAAAAAGAAGACTGAAAAATAAAACTAAAATTCCATTCTCCATTGACTTGACCCATTCAACTCTCTTTTAATTTCTCTCTATTCATGCTTTCTTTCATTCGATGCTGAGAAAAAAGCAGTACCAGCTACTAGCGCGTGACCGTTGCTATTGAAAATTAAAATTAAAAAAAAAAACATAAAAGAAAAATGCGTGTTCCCGTGTTGGTGGCTTTCGCCGCAATGGCGGTTATGGTTACGGTTGCATACGGTGGTTTTCCGGGGAATTATCTTCCTCTTGAACGGACCATCCCTCTTAACCACGAAGTTGAATTAACGGCTCTGAGAGCTCGCGATAGAGCTCGTCACGGTCGAATCTTGCAAGGTGTTGGTGGCATTGTCGACTTCTCAGTCCAAGGAACCTCCGATCCTTACTTAGTTGGGTAACTAGTTCTTTTTCATTCTTTCGTAATCTTCCATTTCTTGTAACCGTCTTCTCAACATTGAGTAGAGTAGTTTTTGAGAATATAATGTAGTTTTTTGTTTTTTGTTTTGTTATGATAATTATTATATAGTCATTAAATTGGATTAATCTTTGTTTTCTTGTTTAGGTTGTATTTTACTAAAGTGAAGATGGGATCTCCTGCTAAAGAATTTTATGTTCAAGTAGATACTGGAAGTGACATTTTGTGGCTTAATTGCAATACTTGCAGTAATTGCCCCCAATCTAGTGGCCTAGGGGTGAGAATTAGTTTGTTGCTTTTGTTTGTTATTTTGTTTTCTAATAGTACTTCGTTAGTTTATTTTAATTTAATTGTCTATTTTTAGAATAATTTTGTTAGTGTTGATTTTTCATTTTCTAAGTTTAAGGTTGCATTAACTATTTTTATGGCAATTGCACTCTTATTATTTATTGCAAAGAGGGAAATTGATGCAATTGAGAAGATGAACTTTTAAGGGTACAACAGAAGAAGGCTAATAATTTCGTCAAAAATAACAAAATTTATTGATTTTCTTAATTAGTGTAGATATATCTGGATATGGTTGGATTGGTTGTATAAGATGGAATGCAGTGGAATGCAATAGTAGAATAGTTAAATTTTAAAATATTGTTGTTTTCCCATTTCATTCCATTGCACCCTATGCCACCAACCAAACATCCAAACATACCCCAAAATTGATGATAAAAATTGCAGTGTTGTCTTCAAACAGAAATTTGTTTAGAGTGTAATGCTTAATGTTATTGTTGCTTATGTTGTGCATTTTGTAGATTGAGCTCAATTTCTTTGACACGGCTAGCTCGTCCACTGCTGCACTGGTTTCCTGCTCGGACCCAGTGTGTTCTTATGCTGTTCGAACTGCTACAAGTCAGTGCTCTTCTGAAGTTAATCAGTGCAGTTACACCTTTCAGTATGGGGATGGAAGTGGGACATCCGGTTACTATGTTTATGATGCCATGTATTTTGATGTGAGCATGGGGCAGACTGTGTTTTCTAACTCTTCATCTACCGTCGTTTTTGGGTGAGTCCTCAATCCACATGATGAAAAGAACCCATGTAATAGTATTGCCGATCAAACTGACCGTTAATGCATACGTATTATATAGCAAATCTTGTCAATAGGTCAAATTTTGATATATATATATATATATATAAGAGAATAAGGTAAATAAATGATATTTGTTTACTATTTCATCTATTGCCTCTGTGGTGAAAGTTTGCTCATTACTCCTATGTAAATTGATTTTAATTGATCTTATTGGGATGGTTGTTTGGGAAATAGGTGTAGCACCTACCAGTCCGGGGATTTGGCTCGGACAGAAAAGGCGGTTGATGGAATTTTTGGGTTTGGCCCTGGAGCTTTATCTGTTATATCACAATTATCATCACAAGGCATGGCACCTAAAGTGTTCTCTCATTGCTTAAAGGGAGAGGGCAATGGAGGAGGTGTACTGGTTCTTGGTGAAATTATGGAGCCTAATATTGTTTATACCCCACTTGTTCCATTACAGTATGTTCTCTCTTCTTCACTTTCTTCCTTGTTTTCTTCTCCCATCTCAGTTTGAAAAAAAAATTCCCTAATATTGCATGACATCGATATGAAGGGAAAGTATATGTTCTATTCATTTCTGCATAAAAATTCTGAATCTTGGTATTTGCATCACTTTCAAAGATTAATTGCTTGTTTGTAACTATGAGATAATCACTTTGAAATTTATTATATTGGTATAATGTTGGATGACATAATGAAACATAAAATAAGCACTGCTAGTTGTCATCTTAAAGCTTAAAGTTAACTAATGAATCACCATTTTGTACCCCTTAGCTTACATAAAATCTCTAATTTTATTTGGTGCAACATTTTAATGTTTGGAATGTTATTAATCTATCATCTTTTAATCTCGATTACAATTTTCTGAAAGGCAACCTTCCATTTCATTGTACTTAGCCAAGTATCTTTGTTTAGAACAGCATTCTTATAACAAAAGTAATAGGCCTGCATATATTGTATGTCTGGCTTGGTGCCTCTTGCGGAGAACAAAATTTTCTTGGTTTCTTGATACAGTATTCTTATGATGGGTTCAACATTCTCCTAGCACAGATCGTGGTTTCTTTTCATGCGCTTCTATGGTAAAAGTTTACATGCCATACCCTTGGTAAATGAATGTGAATCCTGGAAGTAGTAAACCATTTTTCAATTCTATTTTCTCTTTTGGGGTTTTTTCAAACCCTGGCCTTAACAATTCATTGTTTTCTGAGCAAAATGAACATGTATCATTTTGTTGTAATAAATATCTCAAAATGTAAATGATAACATACTACACATTTGCTCTATTTTAATGAAATAACTTTTGAATTGAACGTAGAAAGTGGTATGGCTCACAATTGCTAAGAAAGTTGAGTTCTTAAAATGCTTGTCGTGCCAGTATTCCCATTGTCAAATAACTTGCAGTTTATATCAGTGTGTTGATCTGTGCTTATATCAGACATTCTGCTGAGTGTTGATCGAATTTCAGGCCTCATTACAACTTAAATCTTCAAAGTATTGCTGTCAATGGACAAATTCTCCAAATTGATGAAGATGTATTTGCAACATCTAACAATCGAGGAACTATAGTTGATTCTGGTACTACATTAGCATACCTTATTCAAGAAGCTTACGATCCTTTTCTCAATGCTGTAAGTTCTGTTTTACCTCTCTTGAACTTTTGAAACACTACACTTGTCTGTTGCTAAGTCCCATGATTTTATTGCCATTCTCCCAATTAATTTATTTGGGCACATAAAATCTGGTATATGACCCTAGGTATTCATACTTAATAAAATTAAACAGTAATGATTAATAAAGAAAAGGTTTTTCTATGTCAATCAGAAAGTCGGGTTGTTTATTTAAGGTTGTCCTTAATTTTAAACATGTTCTAGTTAATCAAATGTCCAATACTGAATGATAGTTAAGGTCTATATGTCCTCAACATCACATTAATCTATTACACACCCACTAATCTATTTGCACAATCTCTTCCTTTAAAAACCAAATCACATTGACCAAGGTACTCACAATAATCAATTGATTACCTCATAAATCTGGGAGCTTTTTTTCATACCCATAAAATCCTTTGTTTTGTGAAAACAGGGGGTCCTTGAAACTTTTTCAGACACTTCAACTAATAGATTAAATATGATGTTGGTAACAATGGCCATCTATCTAGACAGTTAGGTACTTCAACTTTGCTGTATTTTTAAAAAGAACCTGACTATACTATGATGAAGTTACAAAAAGGTGTATTAAAACTTTGTGCCATTGCGGGAAGAGAGGCTGTATGTCCATGAGTTAACTTTATTGCAGAATTTTGAAACAAAGTGTTTACCTGAAAAATAGTGGACCCCTTTCTAATGTTTCTGTTACCAGGATCCAGTATTCACCCAAGAGTCCAAATATAGCATTGAATCTTGATTCCAGACGCCTGGATATATGTGATTAGCTGCAAAGATTTCGTTGACTGTAATTTTGTGTTAACAAAAAGTGGGACTGCGATATCAATAAATATATGGATGTTACAGTATGTGTTGGACATTGAAGAATGAGAATTTAATTTGTATTCAAAATTTTATTTTCTTCAATAGGGTGTGTTTGGCTTATTTATCTTGTGTTTTGAATCATTAAGAAATGATCTCGACCTTTCCCATATTTTTGAAATGATATTCCGTGCACTGATGTTAAATATCTCATTGAATGTGTAGATAACTACCGCTGTGTCACAGTTTTCCAAACCCATTATTTCCAAAGGAAACCAGTGTTATCTGGTCCCAACCAGGTAATTTCAATTCTTCTAACTCAATTTTTTAATAAAAGCTATTTAATTCTCCATTTCTATTTGATCATAAAAAAGATATTTTGTGCTGTTATGATTTCTAAGATGAAGTTTCAATTTTTGCTCATTCAGCCTAGGTGATATATTTCCTCCAGTCAGTTTAAATTTCATGGGTGGAGCATCCATGGTTTTAAAACCAGAACAGTATCTTATACATTATGGTTTCCTGGTAACTATGTTTTTCTCTTTGTTTGATCACTTTCTTCTTCTTGTCTAAGTTCTTCTGAATTGAATGCCACTGATAATAGTCCAATCCGCTACTTTGTCTTTTATAGGATGGTGCTGCAATGTGGTGCATTGGTTTCCAAAAAGTGCAAAAGGGATTCACAATTTTAGGAGGTTAGAAGCTGGAAAAATTCTATTAACAGAGTAAAATCTACAAGGAGTTAATTGTGTATTTTCAAATTAATTTCTGTTAAGAGGTTTCGTCTTGTATTTTCATGTTTATTTTGTGTTAATTATGCATAAAATATATCAGGTCATTATTTTAGTTGTCCAGTATTTTTAGTATTGGGTTTTATCAACTAAGTTGTTAGTTCTTTTGCAGATCTTGTTTTAAAAGATAAGATTTTTGTATACGACTTAGCTAATCAACGAATCGGGTGGACCGACTATGATTGTGAGCTAACCACATGATTATTTCCTTTATTGCATATATGCTCCTTTACCTTGTCATAATCCTAAATTGGTGTTTGTTGCTCAGGTTCCTTGGCTGTAAATGTCTCGATGGCTACGAGCAAGAGTAAGGATGCATACATCAATGCAGGACAGATGAGTGTCAGCTCCTCCCACATTGGCATACGCTTTGAGTTGCTACTTGTAAGCATTGTGGCTTTTCTTCTGCATATAATAGTTTTCATGGAGCCCCAGTTTTTGTAGATAATGTTCAAGAGTCATAGCTAGAGTCGTAGCTCAATCTTAGAAAATTTTACCGGGGTTGGCCGATGTTTTATTTTTTGTCGGCATACCCTTGATACCTTTCGAATTAGTACAAGAAAAATGTGGATCTCACTGTAAAGGGGCCCTGTTGTTGAGAAATGGAGAATTAGTATATTAGTAGATTTCTGAAGTAGATTGAAATTGTACTATTTATAAACTGCTCTGACTGCATAAAAAAAGTTCACCTTCGGGGTTGTGATTTTAAGCCAAAGTGTTTTAAGTGTATACGAATGTCATTCTTTTTTTATTGTGAAATGTTGGTTGTTAGTACGTTATTTAGTTGACAAAGTTTGAACTTTAGACTTTCTTCTCAATCTCTGTTGGATGTCCCAACTCAACCAATGTATTGGCATTAAGAATGTTATATAATCATGATTTTCTGTTCCTGGAGTTATATTGTCAACAATGTATTGGCATGAGAACAAACAAAAATGATTTTAATTTTTTATTTTATTTTTTTATAACAAGCAACAAATTTGTTAATCGAATGTAAAGAAAACCTGACAATAACTTTTAGAATAGAGAGATTATTATTTTTATTTATTTACTATTTATCTTTGACGGGGGAATCTCCACATGCACAATTGTGAACTAAAATTAACTCAAACATGGTGGTTAGGTAAAATTCTCCTAGAATGAGGTATTATTTTATCTTGCATGTAAAGTTTAGGAGAGTCCACGTCCACTCAAACAATCACTGTTGTGTTGTAACTGTAATTCAATGGTAGTTAGTGGCAGTTAAAGAAGTTAGCTATGAATGTTATTCGTATACTGCGTTCACGGGCCATCTTATGTGGGTACCCCTTTCTTTTGCAATCGTGAGATTAAGTTATTCTTATACGCTTAAGTGGCGCAGTGGTTAACTCACGTTTGATTAACCAAAAGTCTGATAATATATTCATTGTTATTAATATCAAATTAATTGTAACTAAATTAGTAACATCGTAATGCATTGAACAACAATGATTGTAGCAGTGACCATTATTAGACATTTACATATATGTATATACAAATAAAAAAACATCAAATGTTCAAAATGCTTATCGTTAGATATATCGAATGAGAAGTATGTATAATGAAAACATATTAACAATATTACAAAGTAATGTTTAGTTAACTTTCTCAACATAGTTTACATTTTAAACAATTAACCTGAAAAAAAATGGGTACATAGTTATTTATTATGAGTAAAAACTTACAGACTAATTCCCTAAAAAAACTTACAGACTAATTAATAATATTATAAAAATAATAATTTTTTACAATTTATAATGAAATTTATCATATATATTTCGTTTATTATATTTTAAAATTAATTTGTTAGTATTATTGTAAATAAACTTGTGCGACACATATCACATCTAGTATAATAAAAAATGAAATTGAAATATGATCCGCTCCCCTATTAGGGTTTTAAATTTATATTACATTCATTTTTTTTATTTGTTTCCTAAGAATTCATTATATTTTGTATGCAACTGTGAGCTTATCCGCAATTGATTCTGAGTCTTCCATTGTCAACTTTAGAATTTTAAAACACAATAAAAAAAAATTATGTCAATAAAAAAACACTAAAAATTTAAATTGTTTTAAAGTCAACAATAATTAGAGTGTTTATAATCCCATAAAGTTAACATTATCATTATCAACTAAAAACACTAAAAATCATTATCAATGAACCAGAAGTTACGGGTAGGGAGACAAAAGCGTCATAATTGATTATTTCCGTTTGACCTTAGAATGAATTCAGGATGATTGAAGATTTCTTTTGTTTACTGAAAATTTGTGTGGCTGGAATAGTGTCTTAAACAATAATATAGGATTGTTACCAAAATCTAAGAAATAAAATAAAATCTAAAAAAAAATAATTAAAAAATTAGAATCTAGAAAGTGATTTTTTATGTCCAAGATTAGAGGGTGAAATTGAACGCAATGTTTTTGCGTCTTGTTTTGTTTGAAACATTCTCCTTTTCATTCTTCAACGCTCTTATGTCCGTTTCTTTCTCCCTCGATCCTTTTTATTTTCTTTCATTTTTTGCGAACAAATTTGTCAGTTGCTCAAAATATTTTATAGTTTGTCCTTTCTCTTATATACACGCGCCACTCTCTCTCTCTCATCATCTTAAACATTCACCAACTTTCTGTCTAAATTCGGACAACATTCGGATTATAGTGCTTTAAATCGATAATATAATTGGCAAATTGTGACATTATTTCCACCATAGTAGTAACTTTTTTTTTCCCGAGAAAGCCACCATAGTAACTATAGTGCCTTAAATGTAAATTAAAAAAACAAACCATAGTGCCTTAAATTGGTAAGATTAATTGACATCGCCAAAAGTGAGTAGGACTACAATAGCAGGCTAGGCTAGAATATACATTGACATAAAAAAGTTTCCCATTTTAATATCTTCTATCACATGATTCAATCTCAATGCACTATTTGGCAGTGTGTTTTCATTGTTGTTAATAAGGTAAGAAAAAAACTATCATTTGATTGTTTGTGTACCAATAATAATTACTTACAAATTAAATAAGATAAACTTCGAGAAAACACTTGTTTTCTAGTGCCACTTAGAAAATATCTTTGAAAATAAGTTCAAAAAATTCTATAAATAAAATGTATAATTAAATAAAAAAACTCCATTACTACATAACATAAAAATCCAACCAACAAACAAATGACCTAAACATTAATGTTTTTTGGTGTACTATTTTTTATATAAAAAATTGCATTACACAATTAACTAACTCAAGTTGAACCAGTTGAGTTTATTTAAAGGGAGCAAAAATCTCGGTGTTTATTTATTTTTTCATTCATAGGTCCAAATTCAAGATGCTGTTTAGTTATTTAATCAAAAGTAACAAACAAGCTTCCTATCATTTTGACTAATATGCATTCATTTCTAAATATATTTATTTATTAATTACAAAATCAAATTATTCAACGTAAAATACAATGCTGAAAACTAAATGTTACAAACTTAAACAACTTTTTTTAGTTAATATTTTAATTAAGCATGTTAAGAAGTTCAGCCATGATGTTGGTAATTAAATGTAGTTAAATATTATTCTAATTAAATTTAAACTCATATTTTTTTGAATAATTTATTTTTAATTGTAATTTATTAATTATTTAAACTCAACCGATTATCTAATGAATCATTAATATTTCCCATAAATATATATTAGAAAAATACTAGTATTCAAGAGTTATTATATACAATAAATAATAAAAACTTTATTTAAATCAAAAAATGATCCAAAGCAGTATTTGTAGAAGGTGCAGCAACTAAGCAGCGGCCACAGCATTGACATTGTGTCGATGAGGAGCAAATTTCCATGAATATAATAATTAATTAGTAGTAATTAATAAACAATGAAGAAAAAACAAAGGTCAAAGGGTATAGAATTGAAGAATGAGCGAGTGAGAAATACAATATGTAATGGCGCGTGAGAAATATTGTTGTGTTTTGATATAGTACCTGAACGGCCATGCATGCCGAGTCCCTCCTACACTCCCTCACTCTCACACACACCACCCTCTCTCTCTCTCTCTCTCTCTCTCTCTCTCTCTCTATCTCTCTTTCTCTCTCGCTCATATCATATTCATTCTCTCTCACACATCACCCACACACATTCACATACATATATACACACATTCTTTCTTTCTCTCCAATTTCTCTTTCATTTTCCATTTTCCATTTTCATTTTCTCTTCTTTCCTCATTAAAAGCGATTGTTCAATGGCGGTTCCTCCCTCGGTCGCCGCCACTCCGGCTTCTCTTTACGTCGGCGACCTCCATCCCGATGTCTCCGACGGACAGCTTCACGAAGCCTTCTCTGATTTCAAGACTCTCGCTTCTGTTCGCATTTGCAGAGACTCTTCCACCGCCAAATCACTCTGTTATGGCTACGTCAACTTCCTTTCTCCTCAAGACGGTAAAATATCATTAACTTTCATCGTTTATTTTCCAGTTCTTTCTTTATGTTTTCTAATCGAGTGAATTAGTGTATTATTTCTTAATAATAATAATGACGATAATGACGATTCTTGCTGTTCTTTATTTTCTTTGAATTATGAGATCTTGATTTTGAATTGCATTGTTTAGCTAGTGTTTTCTTTGATTACAGATAAAATAAACGGAAAGATTTAAAATCGGTTTAATCATTTTTCTGTTATTATGATGAATCTTAAAGAGAGAGAAATGTAAGTGATCAAGATCTGAGTGTGGCTACTCTGTAAATGCTAATGTTCTATTTGGTTTTGGTCATGTAGCAATTAATGCGATTGAGCTGAAGAATCATTCTACATTGAATGGAAAAGCGATAAGGGTCATGTGGTCACGTCGTGATCCTGATGCAAGGAAAAGTAGCATAGGGAACGTGTTTGTTAAGGTATCTACGGTTCTTTGATTTGATATGGTTTTTGACCAGTGTTTGGTGTTCGTTATTGTTTCTGAAAGGGGATTTCTGGTTTTGTGGCAGAACTTAGCTGAATCGATTGATAATGCTGGATTAGAAGATATGTTTAAAAAGTTTGGCAATATATTGTCAAGCAAAGTTGTCATGTCTGAGGATGGGAAGAGCAAAGGATATGGCTTTGTTCAATTTGAAACAGAGGAATCTGCAAATACTGCTATCGAAAAGCTGAATGGCTCTACTATTGATGATAAGCAGATGTAAGTGAAATTCTGCATTGTTTTGTGGTAACTTTTTCATGTCTGTATATGTTCATGCTTTGAAGTTTATGATTCTTGGTCCACAGTTATTTCCTGAGATTGATTTTAATCTGATTATAATTCTTGTCACAGATATGTTGGGAAGTTTGTCAAGAAAAGTGACCGCGTTATGTCTGGTCCTGATGCTAGATATACAAATTTGTACATGAAGAATTTAGACTTAGATATTACAGAAACACTTCTGCGGGAAAAGTTTTCCTCTTTTGGGAAAATTGTTAGCTTGGCTGTTGCAAAGGACAACAATGGGATGTCAAAGGGTTTTGGCTTTGTGAACTTTGATTACCCAGATGATGCTAAAAGGGCAATGGAAGCAATGAATGGATCACAACTTGGTAGTTAGTTAATCTTTTACTGTGGTGGTTTTTGGCTGGTAAAATTGGAATTTCTTGATGTTGATCCTATCTATTATCTGGTTTTTATTTGTATCAACAGGTTCAAAGATTTTGTATGTAGCCAGGGCACAAAAGAAGGCTGAGCGTGAGCAGATCTTGCACCAGCAATTTGAGGAGAAACGGAAGGAGCAAGTCATGAAATATAAGGTAATTTCTTTACCACTCTTATATTTAAGTACCCATTTTCTATTCAGTTGTCTTAGAATGTCATCATTTAACTTCCAGGGGTCAAACATTTATGTGAAGAACATCGATGATAATGTTAGTGATGAAGGACTGCGAGATCATTTCAGTGCATGTGGCACTATAACTTCTGCAAAAGTTATGCGAGATGACAAAGGGATTAGTAAAGGATTTGGTTTTGTGTGCTTCTCCACTCCTGAGGAGGCCAATAAAGCTGTGAATAGTTATCATGGTAAGTGGGTTAAGTTTTTGAAGGGATGTGTTCCTACACAATACATGCTTCAGAGTAGTTCAGTTTTCTGGTGATAATATGAAATAGGAAAATAAGAATATAAGAATATATCATTATAGGATTTCAATTTGAGAGATTAGATTTATTCATCATGTACCTTTCTATCAAGTGAATATTGACAAGCATCAACGTTTATAGCTCTTTCCCTTTATTCAATTTATTTCAAAGGATCTGGTAATTACTATGAAAGATTAGTAGAACTCTCAGTGTCGTGTCCTGTATCATTATAGGATTTCAATTTGAGAGATTAGATTTATTCATCATGTACCTTTCTATCAAGTGAATATTGACAAGCATCAACGTTTATAGCTCTTTCCCTCTATTCATTTTATTTCAAAGGATTTGGTAATTACTATGAAAGATCAGTAGAACTTTCAGTGTCGTGTCCTGTATCATTACTAGGATTCCTTTTCATTTTTCTGTATGTGTGCAATCGTATGTGTGTATGTTTTTTGGTGGGGGTGGTTGGTGAAGGTTCCTTTGTGTACACTTATCTGTGTTTTTGGATTGTTTTAGAAAATTTAATTCTTCTTTAAAAGAATTGAAGAGAGTTTCACGGCTATACATTGGGTTTACCACTTTATGGGATAACGCTCCTAAAAAGAGTTTGTAAGTTTCATAAGTATATATTAACACTTTATTAAATTTAAATCACATTGAGATCTTAATCCACTTAAATTGAAGCGTGAATATATCCTTAGCTGCATCTTTTAACAAGATCATTTTGTCTTATATTTTGTATACTGGTTTGGAACTGAAGATCTTGCAAATTTTCATCTCTGCCTCTTTAAAGTTTTTTTATTTGAAGATTTTATAATACTTTTATGTAAATTACATTAAATTTAACACCATTTTATCTGCAATGACTTTACTGTCGGATTAAGTTTAAGTTTATATTATTTATATGATGCAGGATTCATGTTTCATGGTAAACCACTATATGTTGCTCTTGCTCAGAGGAAAGAGGATAGACAAGCACAGTTGCAGCTCCAGTATGCACAGCAAATTGCAGGACTAGCTGGGCCTTCAACTGCCATTGTCCCTGGTGGATATCCTCCTTACTACTACACAGCTACTGGTGTTGTTTCACACGCGCCTCCTCAAGCCGGGCTCATGTATCAACCTCTGCCATTGAGGCCTGGATGGAGGGCTAATGGCTCTGCACCTCCTGTTAGATCATTTCAACAGTCACCCATACCTGTTGTAAGTAACATCTTTGTTATGAACCCAATAAGTATTTCATTCACTTTTTAATGATTTTTTAATAAGGATTTTGGGAAAATGAAAAAAGGAACTTCCAGGAAAAAAAATTAGCATGGGGGAACTAAATAGCAACAGTCATTTTATTTAGAGAAATTGCTGCTATTTCAATGGTGGCAGTTTAATGAGTCATTTATATTAATGCCTTTCATTCACAGGCTTCTAATAATACTAGACAGCATAGGCAAAATAGGGGCAGGATGAATGGGCATGCAGTATCACAGGGAAATACTCACTCTGGTACATATATGCCTCAAGCCCAGCAGGCTTCTCAGTCATTGATTTCTCCAAGAGAGTCAAGTACTCAGCAGGTTTTTTCTTTCTTACTTTCTCTTGCCCCCCTTTTCACTTATAGAACATGATTCTAACATGTTAAAAACCTGTTGTAGCTGGTAAATGTTTGATGCATTTCACATTTATTTCTCTACACAACTATCAGGTCTCACGGAGGGGCCAATGCTACTTGTTTTTCTGAACAACACTTTAAAATGCCCTAAAAATAATTCCAAACTGAGCATGAACTCAGGACTTAAAAATTTTGTTTGTTTATATTTGATATAAAATAGTGGAGATGTCTGGATTTTATTTCAAAACTTGTGCTTTGATCCCTTTCTATGCATGTGTTTCATAGTTGTTTTCTCAAGTTTGTATCCTTTGCAGAGAACCGGACAGGCTAAGTACGTACCTAGTGGACGCCACCGTGAGATGGAAAAAGGATTCTCATCTGGTGGTTCAAACTCTGGCGGAAGCTCCCAGGGATCAGGAGTGCTGCATAGCATGCTTGCTAATGCTACTCCAGAGCAGCAGAAGGACATACTTGGCGAGCATCTATACATGCTTGTCCAAAAACTCAAGGTATTATTCTCTTTTGTTTGAGTATTTAAGATTGGGCTTTTTAATTTTTCAAGTATACTCACTAAGCTATCTTGAGCAGCCTAACCTAGCAGCAAAGATTACTGGGATGCTTCTGGAGATGGACAATGCAGAATTGCTGGTTCTCATGGAATCACCAGAGTCTCTTTCTGCCAAGGTGGAAGAAGCTTTCCAAGTGCTGAAGAACTCTAAAACTAAAGTTTCTGGCCAGGAAGTACTTCATTCGAATTTCTTCTCAGCTGAGGTTGCAGTGAACTGAAGATGTTTGAAGCATATAGATTGAATCTATACAGTGTATTTCCTCATGAAAATAACTTTTTATTTTTCCTGCCTCGGAACTGACTAGAATTGGTAGTAATAGTAAGATTTAGGGAAAATTTGTTTTGAATTTTGATTACACGGATTAACTTCGATGAATTTTGATTCAATATTTTCATTTTCGTCGATCTGCTGCTGCTGTCCATACAGGGTACTTTTCTGTTATATGCATGAACACAGATCTGAATCGAGTAATATGCAAACACGTCACACTTTTCCACAGTCAATATAATTTAATCACCATAGGACAATCAGTAACCAAGACCAGAAGTCATATTGGTTCCCGACTAATCCAATTCAAAGTCACGTGGATCCATGTAGAGGGATAAAACTCTCTTAACATAGTTTCTTATTCACAAAACTCAATTAGTTCTTATTTATGGACATTTTAGTTATTTGCCATTTAAAACCAAATAGTAGTTTGTTATAAGGAAAAAGAGTGGTAACATTCAAACACCCCCATTGACATTTAGAGTGAGAAAGAAATAGAAAGTGATGCTATTGATGTAATATGTTAAAGTGAAGTGATAGTAACTGATAGATAGAAAGAAAATTAGAGGTTGAATGAGTATATGAAAATTAAGGAAGTATAAATATCATTATTGATATTTTAAAAAGCAAAGGCATAAATATAATGAATTGATTATGTATTTGATATTTCATTTTAGACATATTTTAAATACATGGATTTGTGCTAAAGATTCAAAATATAATTTTTTCATAATTTTAAAAAATTATCAAAATTTTAGGTGAATGTGAAACTTTTGAAAGTAAATTTTTTTAAAAGTTTAAAAAAAATAAAGTTTTGAATAAATGTGAAACTTTCGAAATGCAAATTTTATAAAGTTAAAAGAAAATTGAAACTTTGGATGAATGAGAAAATTTCGAAATACAATTTTTCCAAAGTTTGAAAAAATTTCAAAACTTTTGAAGAATGTGAAACTTCTAAAATAATTTTTCCAGAGTTTAAAGAAACTTTGAAACTTTAAATAAACGTGAAACTTCATAAATTCAATTTTTCCAAAAATTTAAAAAAAGAAATTGAAACTTTGTATAAATATCAAACTTTCAAAATCAATTTTTTTCATAATTTCTTTTTAAAATTTTCAAAAAAAAAATAGATTTTTAAACTCGATGTGCGATTTTTTTAAAAGGAGGCTTAGTAGCATGCTTTCCATAAGAAGTTTGAGTTTTCTCCCTCACCCCTAAACTACATGAAAAAATAATTTTACCCTTTTAATCATATATAAAAGCTTGAAAAAAATTTCAGCTCCCACTTTTTCATCCCACATATTTGAAAATTTAACAATTAAGTTTTCAAAAATTTCGAAACTTTGATTGATTGTCATACTATTGAACTAATAGGTGAGTTAATTTTCGAAACTTCTGTGTAATTTGAATTTTTTGAAATGTAAAAAGTGTTTTTGAAACTTTGACATTTAAAATAAGTTTTGAAATTGATCGTTTTGGAAGTTTGAAAATTATTGAAATGGTTAGTTTTGGAAGTTTCAAATTTTTGAAATGAGTGAATTTTCAAAGTTTTTAAAAATCAAATTTTCGAAATAAGGATTACATTTCCAAATTTTCAGTCTTCATGAAAAAGTTTCAAAATAAATATAATTTTATTTAAAAATAGTTAAATTTTGTATTTAAAATATAAGTATTAATTAAATTTAGTATATTTTTTTTAAATCAGATATAAGTAGAGTTGAGGGTGAAGTTCGTGTTACACCATCGACTGTAGATTTTGCAGATAAATTCATGACTGATCAGATAATCGTAATGATAATTAATATTATAGGTTGTGGTGTTTAATGTATAGACATATATTTATGTCTTATTTGAAATATATTTTGTAGATATTTTTCTCTCGAGAAGTTGTATTTCGAATGAACGTAAACTATTGAAAAACAAAATAAAATAATAGCTGTTACCATTAGATCGGATACAACTACCGTAAAAATGAAAAGAAAAGACAAATTAATTTTAGGATGCGAAAGAGGTAAACGATATAAATTAAAATCAATAGTACCTTGTTATCACAAGAAAAATTGTCCATTCAAACTCAAATGTATACCATTAAGTATCGTGAATGGTGGAAAATTAGTGTTCGTTGTGGAACACACAATCACAATTTAGCGGATATTTTAGACAATCATTCATATTTTAGGCGTTTAAATGAAAAGGAGAGAAAATTTGTTAATGGCATTACAAAGTATAAACTTGCACCTTGATGTATTTTGAATGTTTTGAAAGAAAGAAATAAAAATAATCTGACAATTTTCACTCAAATATATAAAGCAAGAAGTACTTTGATCTCTTTGAGAGGTTCGTACACATAAGTACAACATCTATTGAAATTAATACTAAATGAAAATCATGTGCATTGGACAAGAAGGTGGGAGAATTCATATGTTCTGAGAGACATATTTTAGACGCATCCTAATTGTATAAAGTTGTTGAACATGTGTTCATTTAGTTTTGATATGTGATAGCACATACAAAACAAATAGATATCAGCTACAATTGCTTGAAATCGTCAGTGTAACATATAATGGGTTGACATTTTTTGTTGCATTTGCTTATTTGAAACGAGAAGGACAAAATAACTTCATTTGAGCATTTAAAAAGGTAAGACAATTGTTCGTATATAAGAATTTAATTTCTAAAGTTATTTTGACTTATAGAGATCTTAATATGATGAGTACAGTTGGTGTTGTATTTCATACTTCAGTTAATTTGCTATGTCATTTTCATATTAAAAAAATATCAGGGCAAAATGAAAAAAATATATGAAAAATAATAGACAAGATAAGGTAATTGATTTATGAACAAAAATTGTATTTTCAATTAGTGTAGAGAAGTATGATCATCACTTGCAACACTTTGAGCTAGTGTGTCATGATATTATCTTGTTTGTTGATTATATTAAACATTCATAGTTCACACCTTACAAAGAAATATTTGTCCGAACTTAGAGCAATAGAGTGATGCATCTAGGATATACAATGATCAACATGTGCTTTTAAATTATGATTTGTTTTAGAAATATGATTTAGTAATTTGTGTGATTTGTTTTATGTTGTGTTATTTAATTTATTTGTAGAGTTGAATCTGCTCATTTGAGATTGAAAAACATGTTGCAAACTAGTAATGGAGACTTGTGTAAAAGTTGTGATGTTGTGAAAATGATGTTGAATAACCAAATATGTAGTATCAAATCGTCTTTTTTAGAAAATCGTTACCGATGTTGAGCACAAGTATAATTCACCATTTTATCAAAGATTGCATCACTTTGCATCAAGAAAATGTTTAAAAAAGAATTGGGAGGCAATGAAAGCATACATGGAGACACAAGATATTATTTATCGAAGGATATTCATGATAAAGGTGCGTGAACTTGTATTTCCACATACAACAACAATAATAAAAGTGAAAACCAAGGGAACTACTAAAAAGAAAAAAGAATTTGAGGTTCCTCGTGATCCTTCATATTAGAAGTATGTTGATGCCTCTTAGGGATCTCCAAAGCAACCATCTCAATATTTTGCAAAACAACCATCTCAAGAATCTGCAAAACAACCATCTTAGTGTTATGTAAATAAATCATCTTAGTGTTCTGCAAAGCAACCATCTAAGATACATTTTTCTACTTTTATTCATCATTATATCAAGGACATAATAGATGTTGTACTTGATGGAAATTGTCGTTATCGCGCAATTGCAACATTATTAGGTTGGATGGAGGAATTTTGGTCTTTAGTACAAATACATTTGGATAAAGAAATCAATCTACATCAAGATATTTATTCCAATATTTTTTATGACAACATTGAATAATGCATAATTCATTGAAAAATTATAATTTTGGTGTTCAAGAAAAAAGATAAGGAGATGACTATACCAAAGTTGGGTTGCATGATAGCGACAAGATATAATGTCGTTTTGGTGTCATTGTCTCGTAATATGAATATGTCATTCTTTCCACTAAATAAAACACCATCAAATAATTATTCTCTTAATTCTTTAATAGCAACTAAATTTGTCAATTAAAGTCATTGGGTACAGGTAAACTTTATGATTGATAGTATTGTTTAATAGTAAATTAATGTTTAATATTATCTCGTTCATATAAACTAATGTTTAATATTTTCTTTTTCGTATAAAATTGAAGTTTGATTGTCCTTTGTCACCTACTTCACATAAATTGAGCACATCTTAAACATCGAGAATATATAGATCCAACATTTATCAGACCATCTTGTATTTCATTAAATGAAGATTAATATATATGTGTGAAGTTTTTAAATAATTGTGCATTTATCAGACCATCTTGTACTTCATTAAATGAAAATAAATATATATGTATGAAGTTTTCAAATAATTGTATTTCTTTTTTGGTATCGAGTTATAGTTGAAACTTTAATCATTTCCTTACATCATATAATTTAGGTATTGATGTTTGAAAATTCATACTAAAAAAAATATTCATGATACAAAATATTGACAATACAAAATATATTTATCATATACAACACAATCCACAAATAGTCTCCCGAGAACATGCAAAATAACTCACTCAATATTTCATGAACTTCACCAATTGGATTTACCATATGTATGACCCTATATAAAAGCTTAGATGCTCTACGATCTCGTGCCAAAGATGAACCAACACCAGAAGATGATGGAACACGTGGATCTAACACTGCAAAAGTAGGTGGACTGACAGGTGGAGCTTCGAGGAGGATTAAATGGTGTGAAACATTTACGTATCAGACATAATAATTCGCAATGACCTCACCAGGAAACATTGTTGGAGGAGATAGACTCTCAAAAGTCGTTATACATGCTCATAATATTTGGCCACTCTATCGCCCCTAACACCTCTAACAATAGTAAGAATAACTTCGCAGTTCGCACCTAGTTATAGACACTATAAAATTAAGCTAACATATATAAAATTAAGTTAACATATTAATTATTATCTCAATAATTTTATATAAAAAAATTGGAAAATTACAAAACTTTAAAAAGTTTTAAAATTTAGAGTTTCAAAAATTTCAGTTTCTAAAATTTTTGAATTGTAAAAGAAAAATCATATTTCAAAAGTTTTTCATATTTAAATATTTAAAAATTTTTTATATTTTGAAAGTTTATTCATTTCTTGTATTTCAAATATTTTAAATCGTTAAAAAATTCATTTTGAAAATTTTGAATTATTTAAAGGATTCAAAAATTCAAAGATGTTTGAAAATTCATATTTCGGAAGTTTAAGACCCTTCTAAAGTTTATGTTTTTTTTTTTCAAATATTTAAAAGTTGTGTCGGAAGTCTGAAAGATTAAAGATTTTTGGAATTTATTTAAATTTTTGAAAGAATAAGTGAAAAAGTGAATTGAAAAAAGAAAATCATAAATAATTAAAAAATAAAGTTATATTTTCATTGGTGCAACAATGTATAGGCGGGGAGGCGGGGTACAAAGGAGAATTCTCTACTAGTTTTGCATATTTCATATCATCCACAAAAGCCAGTCAATCACCTCCACCTCTTCCGCCGCCAGATTCCTCCTCCTTTTCTCCTTCGTCATTTAAATTTTAGGGTTTCTCTTTACTTCATGACGACCGGAAAAGGTCGAAGACGAACGAGATCCGATGACTCCGCATCAGAGTCGGACTCCAACCACCGCCGGAGAACTAGTCGCGGGTCACGGCGGGATTCAGATAATTCCAGTGACGAAGATGATAGGAGTGGAAGAAAGAAAAAGTCGAGAACAATCACTGAAGAGGAAATTGCACAGTACATGGCTAAAAAGGCTCAGAGAAAGGTTTCAATTTGTTTTTAATTTTGAATTTTATCTATGATTTGATTTCATATGTTGAATTTATGCTCATTCTTCTTTGTTTTTTTTTTGTCAGGCTATGAAAGTAGCAAAAAAATTAAAGACTAATACGGTATCGGGTTATTCCAATGACTCTAATCCATTTGGTGATTCTAATCTCAATGAAAAGTACGTTTCTCCTTTAATTTTTTCCCTTTCCCGTTGCCATTGTTATTTTTATTGTTTGGGTGATTGAGTTAAACTTATGTCAGATCCTTTATTATATAATTGTACTTAAATATTGCAGTACTGGTCGCCCATACGAGAATATATACGATTTATAAACCTAAAAAAATGTTATTGGTAGGTTTGTTTGGCGCAAGAAGATTGAGCGTGATGTTACTCAAGGTGTATCCATTGATTCCTTTTCAGTTAAGGCTGAGAAGAAAAGGCAAAAAGATAGGATGGTATGCATTTCATTCTCACAAATTTACTTTTGTGTGTGTACATTTCTTGGTATTGGTATCTGGTTAGGTTACGTTTGGATGAAGGATTGTAGAGGGGAAAGGGACGACTTATATTTCTTTTCTAAATTAAGGAAGCCTTAAAATGTTAATTAAAATAAATAAATAAAAGTGTGATTGAGATGTTATATGATTGTATATTATGTTTCTTTCATTTTTTTAAATCTCAAATATATACCAAAATATATACTTAGCTTTCTGAATGTAAATGTTTCAAAATGAATATTTTTGTTGCTTACTACTCAGCTTCCTATTATTGTTTCTTTGACCGGTGTACACAATAGGCTATTTTCATCCCTCATTGAACCTTTTCACTTTCTGAAAATGCTGATTCTATTTTAGCGTGAACTGCCATTTTCTTCAATATCCATATTTATTCTGGATGAAATCTGGTATGTTGAGTTTTGTTAAAACTTAACTAAGGAATTTATGATAGTTCAACAATGCACTAGCCTTATTTAGTAAACTCGTGCTTGAGGTAAGGCCTAGCATGTTTCTTCTTTGTTTTCACAATTTGATTGGTTCTGTGATTTTTTACTAATGGTAAAACAACTAAACGTTCTTGTTGCTTACTATTACTATATTCACAATTACAATACAGGCAGAAATTGAAAAGGTGAAGAAGAGGAGAGAGGAAAGGGCACTTGAGAAAGCACGGCATGAAGAAGAAATGGCAAGTTTTTTCTCATTGTTTCTTTTTTATACTTAATAGGTATTATGAGGATATTATATATGTGGCGTTAACTATGATTAGCCTAAGCTTGTATTGTTCTACTAGTGGTAGTGTGTTACTGTGTTCTATACCTGACATATTAGTTAAACCAGAGTCTCAGATTGGTGTATAGTATTGCAGTTATTCAGTCTTATTAGTTAAATATATTATGTTATTTCCTTTACGAAATCCCTAAACTTCAACTGTTATCAATTTATCATTTTAATATGTTGGTAGAAAATCTTCTATTTAGCCACCGTAAAAGTTTGTGGTTCTATTCTAATATGGCATACCAATTATATCAAGGTTATACATCAGTTCTTGTATTTGGAGAAAAATTTAAGGCTGCATATCAGTTATTTTCTTTAACCAGTGATGCTATAAACTCAACTTCACTCTGGATTTTAAGGCTCAAATGTGGTGGCAATATTTAAGAGTCAAGTCAAGGCTTGGCATAAGTGTTAGATTAGTGATGTCATAAACTATGTTATCTTATTGGCATTTGATGAACTCTTTCTTCCAGGCATTGTTAGCTAGAGAACGAGCTCGAGCTGAGTTCCAGGACTGGGAAAAGAAGGAAGAGGAGGTACTGTGCTTTGAGTTCCCTTACATTTGTTCTTGTTTAGTAGTAGTATTGTCTTTTTGTTGACATAGACTATTTAATCTGCAGTTCCATTTTGATCAAAGCAAAGTTAGGTCAGAGATTAGACTGCGTGAAGGGCGTGCCAGGCCAATTGATGTCTTAACCAAGCATCTCAATGGCTCTGATGATTTGGATATAGAAATAAATGAACCATACATGGTCTTCAAGGTTAATATCCAGTTTTCTATTCCTTTTCATTCTATTGTCTTATACCTTTAACTGTTTTAACGTCACATAGTATGATTACAGATATACAACTGAATGTTAATACTATTGAACAAGTTAAATAATGATTTGATGCAGGGTTTGACTGTTAAAGAAATGAGTGAACTTCGTGATGATATCAAAATGCATCTGGATCTTGACAGGGCAACGCCAACCCATGTGGAATATTGGGAGGTATCATCCGGTTTTCATTGTTAGTTTTATGGTTTTTAGTCCTGCACAGGTTATGTAACTTATAAGTTTTACCGTATCTGACACAACACATCGAAGATAATTTGAACATAAAAATTTGAGTTGGATTGGAGACCAAAAGAACAATGACTTTCATGATCTCTTCCTGTTCCTTTTTATGTAACTCATGTGGCCATTATGGCTGTCCCCTTCTTCAAAGCTGAAGACTTATTGTTGTACAACTTCACGTAGGCTCTCCTTGTGGTGTGTGACTGGGAGCTTGCTGAAGCTCGGAAAAAGGATGCAATTGATCGAGCTAGGGTGCGTGGAGAAGAACCTCCTGCTGAGCTGCTTGCTGAACAAAGGGGTCTGCATTCCAGTGTTGAGCCAGATGTGAAGGATCTTTTACATGGAAAGACACGATCAGAGTTGGAAGCCTTACAGGCTCACATTGAATCAGAGATGCGTACTGGTACAGCAAAGGTGGTTGAGTACTGGGAGGCGATTTTAAAACACCTCCACATATACAAGGCCAAGGTATTCTACATCACAGTATTTTCCTATCATTCTTTTAGGTGCCTTTAAATGTTTGTTCTAATGCATTACTAACGTGCTTCAAATATAGGCTTGCTTAAAGGAAATCCATGCTAAAATGTTACGTAAGCATTTGCAACGTCTTGAGCAACCATTGGAGGATGAAGATAAACTGGAGAGTGTTCATGTCACGATACCCGAGGAAGCATATACTGAGGAAGATGCTAAAGGTATGTGCTTTTTGTTGTGGTTTAGTTGTTCATGATTTTTTGTTGAAATTTGCTTGGTATTTCTCTATTGTGGTAGTCCGCTCTGCAGATGAATCATTTTCACCCGAGCCCATTAGAGAGAATCAAGAAGCTGAAGATGAGGCTGGATCATTTTCACCACAACTGTTGCATGATGATGAAAATGAGGAAGCTATTGATCCCGAAGAGGACAGAGCTATACTGGTAATCTTTTTAATCATGGTTATTAATGGTGATCCCATACCTATATTATGAATATATAGATTTTAATTTCACTATGTCGGTACATATAGGAGCGGAAACGTATGGCTGTATTAGAAGAGCAGCAAAGACGAATTCAGGAAGCAATGGCATCAAAGCCAGCTCCATCTGAAGATCATTTTGAGATGAAAGCTATAAAAGCTATGGGAGCTATGGAGGATGGAGATGCAATGTTTGGATCTGGTGCTGAAGTGAGCCTAGATTCTCAGGTATTGTTTGTTGACCATATATGTATGTAATTTATCACTCTTTGTGGAATAGAATCATCAAATCACTCCATGATTCTTTGAACTTTGAATTTTTCTTGGATAGAGAATATGTCATAAGATAGGATAGAATGGATGGTTTCAATTTTTGGAAGTTATAACTGGATCAGTATAATAGAGTAACTTTGTGTGCCAACAGTTCAAATATTCTTTCGTCATATCCTTCAGCTACTTCTTTCCACCATAAAAGTTGGCACTAGGACAGAGAATAAACTATCAATTATGTATTTTGATATTTTAAGGAGAAATAAAATATCTAAATTTCCTGATTGTTTTCAATTTTAAGTTGTTGACCCTAATGTTAAATGTTGGAGCAGGTTTATTGGTGGCATGACAAGTACAGACCAAGGAAGCCAAAGTATTTCAACCGTGTTCACACTGGATATGAGTGGAACAAATATAACCAGACTCACTATGATCATGACAACCCACCTCCAAAGATTGTTCAAGGGTACAAGTTTAATATTTTCTATCCTGATCTTGTAGACAAGATAAAAGCTCCAAACTACACTATTGAGAAAGATGGCAGCAACGGGGAGACTTGTATCATAAGATTCCATGCAGGGCCACCATATGAAGATATAGTAAGTCTATTATTCTTGATCACTTGACAATGTGTAACTTTTAATCAGTTTACTTATTTCCTTATATAAGGGTTGGGGTGTTAAGGAGATCATAAGTTCAATTCCTTCTACTAATGCACTATCTATTAACATTTTCTGTAAAAATACTTATTTCCTTGTGTCTTCCATGACAGGCTTTCCGCATTGTAAATAAAGAATGGGAATATTCTCACAAGAAAGGTTTTAAGTGCACATTTGAACGTGGAATTCTGCATGTATACTTCAATTTCAAACGCCACCGCTACCGTAGATAATTTCATATCAGGCAATGGTTCACTGTCTGTCGAGCTTCTCCTTCTGGTTTGAGGGAGGTTGTAAGTTGCTGCCATATTTTATTGTAAAGAGATGCTAGCACCGGAGATAGAGATGTTCTGGAAATCAACTGCTTGGAAATGAGACCAGGGATAAATTTTTTAGTATGGAGCAGTAGTGTTGTACTCCCCGTGATTGAGATTTGATCTGACTTGTGCTAAAAATATTTTAATCTAATCACACAGTGTTATGTATTCGGTACGGTCCTCCAATAATATACATAAGAATCTCGAGATAGGGATGGGTGGGAGATATCAATGAGTGCTGCAGTATCAGTTTTGTCAAAATTGCTCATTCGTTGATTTTTTTAGTTTTAGGTTAAAAAAAACCGACATGCCTGTTATGGTGATGATGTGCCTGTTACGAAGTAAAAAAAAAAAGATGTGACTGTTAGTCTGTTACCATGTTTATGTGGAAAGTTCAACCAAATTTTAACCAAAAAAAATTAATTTTTTATTGGTTTAAAATACTTTTTTGTCTCTTATTTTATTTATATTTAACTTTTGATCTCTCAACTTGGATTTTTGGTCTTATTTCAAATTTTATAGAAATTTTTTTTTGTCCTTTAATTTTGATGGATTGACGATCTCTTTTATGACGTGGTGCTTTATGTTAGCAGTGACTTGGAAAAATACAAATTGACCCTAAATCTCCAAATTTCATCTTCTCCCTCGTCTTTCTCCAATTTTTATAGTAGAATCTTAACCAAAGTCATACAATGTGGAGATGTATGATTTATCTTACGAAGTCGGTGAAGCTTATAATTGCAAAATTAATGTAAGAAATGGCACTCACAACACCAAATAGCAGTGAAAATTCTATGATTGTGATCTTTTTAGGAGTTGAGATTGTCTATCTTTCAATTATCTACCTTTGGTGACTTTGTTCCTATCTCTCTCATAATTCATCATTATCTCTCATCCAAATAATTTTTATTTATTTAATTTAATTATTAATTTATCTTCTAAATACACTAAATTTACCAAAGTTACCCACCATCAAAGTTAGAGAATCTATTTTCTCTTTCTAGGTCTTGCACACATTTCTTAACCGCTCTACGCTTTGGTTGATTATTTATAACTAAAAAATTTCATCATCTATCCAGTCATAAATGCTGTGTTTCTAAACAGGACTGAAGTAATTTGGTTTGATTTAGGGCCACAATATTACTATATCTTAAACGGTGATATTGCATGTATGATTTATAAGTGATGATTAGTGAATGTTTCACGTGATTCGGGTTTATACGGGGAACGAACAACTTGATAGTTAAACAAATTTTGAAAATCAAAAGGTGTTATTAAGCCTGTTATTGATAAGATTTAATGCATCTGAGAATGTTGTTGGCTGAGATCGACACTGAGAGATGTATGAATTTTTGGTTGAGAATATTGCATGGAGAACAATGAGGGAGAAGATGAAATTTGGAGAAGATTTTTACAAATTATTAATAATGAATGTATTGATGTGGACTATTTTTTTCAAAATACTAATGACATCTCATAAATTAGATACCATTTATCAAAATTAGAGGGAGAGTAAAAGATTCTATAAAATGTGAAATATGGAAACAAAAATCTGAATTTTAAAATCGAGGAACCAAAAGTTAAATTTGGAGGAACTCAAACCCACAAGCTATTGTAACTTTATTTGTTTCTCTTGAACCCAAAATTAGTGCTTCTATTTCTTGCTTGAGGATGAGAATAAAAACGAAAGAGCAAACAAAAAACCCACGGAAAAATGTTCGCCCTGTTCTTCATCTTTCTCAACGGAGGAAAAGAAGAATATATTAAGGCTGAGCTTGAGCTAAACAAAATCAACTGACTCTATCGAACTCTGATCATTTGAATAAGTCAATTTAATATATATAGTTAGATTATAACGGATCATAGGACATAGAGTTTATAAATGATATGATTTTGAGTCGTCAAATGCGGATGAAAAAAAATAAATACAATTAATTGAATCTGATCACTTTATTTAAAACTCTAAATATAAAAGTTCAAATTTTTTAGGATAAACTTTTAAGTCTTATTTAGTCATCACATCAAAATAAAATGAACAAAAAATTAAAAAAAGTGAACATCTAGAAAAACTCATCACCCGAACAAACCCACTCACTGCATGATCTGCACTAATCAAAACTCATCTAAACCAATGCAAAAGTTGATTGCAGACTCAAATATCGTTGGTTTGACAAAATTGGACTCAAAACCGTCCATATTGAGTGATGTTCATCCCTAGAATCTACAAGAAATATGATAAAAGGGCTCCAATGGGAGAATAGTATGTCTATTTATGTTTGATATAGACTCCACAATGATTGTGAATACCATGAATTTATTCATTGAAGATTTTTATTTTGGTGTTAATATTATTTATTTGGTTTTAAGAAAAATCTAATTATTGAGTTGGATAGAGATAACCTATACGATACAACATTCTGATGTTGTTTGATCTAATTCTATTTTAGTTGCATAAAGTTGGGTTGTTGTTGTGGTTTCGAAGAAATTCCCAATTTCGGATTTGAAGAACCCTACTAAAATTCCCAATTTCGGATCTAATTCAATAGTGAATTCACGCACTGCAATTCTTTTCACGTACAGTGACTGTATGCATAAATTTAGATACATTAATTCAATTTGTTTACCTAATGAATTATTGGGTTGAACAATGGAGCGTTAGTTTAATAATTTAAGCTCAGCTGTAGCCTAATCAATAATCTTTAGACACTTCAAAGCGAAAAAATAAAAGTTAAAAATTTTGTTAACTGTTCTTAAAATACTTGTAAAAAAATAAATTTTATAGTATTTAGAAGTTGAATAAACTACCCGGAAAGTCTAAAGGAATTATGCAAAGCATTATAAGGAATTATGCAAAGCATTATAAGGAGTTAATGAGATAGCTTTTGACTCATCCCACTCTTTTAAAGTTAGATATATATCTTTGCCTTAAAAAGTTTTCCACCGGTAATCAAGTTTTCCACCATAAAACGAATTCAGTATACATGGTGAAAACTTTGTCAAAAAAATAAATATAAGTGGTGAAAAAAACATGCTGAAAAAACGGAAACTGAACAAATCATTGAAGATTATATAAAAATTGATATATTTCAGTCAAATTTTAAACACAATACATCATTTTTTATCAATCTAACTTTATATTATAATAAAAATTGAAGATAGTGTTAGATTATTGAAATCCTTAAAGACCAATTCGATCCAACTCAAACCGAAAATATATTTGTGTAATTTAAAAACTAATTTCATTTGTGAAAATTTCATTTATAAAACTATCATATCACTAAATTCATACCGAAAATATATTCATTTGTGCAATTTTTTATAAAACTATCATATCACTAATTCATTGTCGCACGTATTCAAATTTTAATTTCATTAATTCTTTTGAGCTAAGTTGCAAAAAGTTTTAATCAAATAGTTTCCACATAAGGGTTTTTTTGTCTTCTGTACTAGAAAGTCAAAAGCAATTAGCAAGTACTAGTATACTCGTGATTTATTTGTTTTGAAAATATATGCAGAGGATATAAGTAATGAATGATAGATGAGTATCATCAACTTTGCAGGCCCTATTAGGAAAAGAAAAATTGCTTATAATCCTTCATGGATAGACTAATCATGACCATTAGGTGATGCTATCCTAGTATAACAAAATGAAATTTTATTTTAAAAGTTTGAGTGAAAACACTTGCATAAGTTGCTAAAGGAAGATCACTTTGGAGGACAAGACAAACCATTCCAAATATCTCAATACTTGCATATACTTTTAAATAATAGTTCATACTTTTAAAGATGGCATATGATTCTAATGTTTTTTTTTCATCCAATCTAATCCAGTTTTGGAATCACTTTAGTTCCTTTTCTTAGTGGCCTACTCAGAATCTTTCAAATACTCATTGCACATTGTTTAAAATTATATATATATATATATATATATATATATATATATATATATATATATCAATACAACTTTAAGTTTTTCACTTTTAATAATTACGAGGAAAAAAAAAATTGAAACACAAACATGACAGTAAAAATATATAACAATTTAAATGGTAAACGACGTTTAAATATGTGGATTACATTCAATGAATACAACAATGTGTCACAACTTATTAACCATAAACTAAACATAATTAACCATAACTTTCAATTGTCCAAATATACATGATATCTATCATAACCTTCACTACTATTCAAATTTACATGAATTTCATATTTTCAAATATATATGATATCTAATAATCACAATTTGTGTTCAAATATACACTTAAAAATTATTATTAATGACATTCAAATCCATAGTTAATTGTTGTGTGGATGGCTGTAACCTTGTTATATCTATTAACCATCTACATGTGAAATTACCATATATTGAACAGCATTAATATTCAAATTGTTGAATTTTATTTTCTCATTTAGTTTATGGCAAAATAACAAAACTCATTAATTAAATACTAGGCTCAGTATTACACAATACACTTACTAGCAAACAGAAACCACATTCTGCATACTTCACTCTTGATCTTCAATCCTAATTATGCTTAGGAGACGTTCGACAATATCTCTCATACAAGGCCTGTCAGCTTTCTTCTCCCTAAGACAATCATGTGCAAGCTCCCAAAAAAGTCTTATGCTTGTAATCAATTTACCACTTGAAGGTTCCAAAGATAGAAGAAGAAGCCTTTGATCAATCACTTGCATGATTGCACCATTGCTTGCATATTGACTCACATGAATTACCAAGTTGACATCATCTTGATCACGAGAGAAGTCTATCGCTTTCTGTGAAGTCAAAAGCTCTAGCAGCACAACTCCATAGCTATAAACATCACTTTTATCAGTTAACTGATAGTTACGATAATATTCTGGATCTAAGTACCCTAGTGTCCCCTGAGCACACGTAGACACATGACTAAGCCCCGGGTTAGCCAATCTCGAGAGTCCAAAATCTGAAACTTTCGCGTCAAACTCATCGTCTAATAGTATATTTGTTGATTTAACATCTCTATGGTAAATTGGGGTGTGTGCAGAAGAATGTAAATAAGCCAATGCTTCAGCTGTTTGAAAAGCAATCTTGAGCCTTTTTTTCCAATCCAAAAAATTGGGATACCTACCATGAATATGGTCATAGAGGGTCCCATTTGAGATATACTCATAGATCATCAAAGGCTGATCAGATTCCACACAGCAGCCCAAGAGTCTGACTAGGTTCTTGTGGTTGACTTGAGAAAGTATTGAAACCTCATTAAGCACTTGTTGTGTGCTTTTAAGGTTACCAACTCTAGCTTTCTTGACAGCTACCAACGTTCCATCTAGTAGTTCACCTTTGTAAACTTCACCAAAGCCACCACTTCCTAGGATCCTGTCTGGTGAGAAACTATTTGTTGCTTTCTTCAACTCTTTCAGCTGAAACATCCTGTAAGGTTTCTCACCAGTCTTTGATTTCAGAACAATTTCTCTTTCCTTGGCCTGATTCTCCCTATTATTATAGTGTTTGAATTTGAAGGACTTTGTGATGATGACAAGAACCACAGCCAACGAGAAAAAAGAAATAACCCCTATTGAGACAACCAAGCTGGTTTTCCATTTGGATTTTCTCTTGTACCTTACACAGGTTGCTGCAAAAGGATCCCAATGAAATCCTTTATTACAAAAACAGAGAAAGAGTCCATCTCTACCAGAAGGGGAACACTTAGAGTCTCTAGAGCAATCCCTTTGTGTCCTACAGACAGGTTCAGGTGGAAGAGACCATTGAATCTCCAAGCCTTCCTCCCACTGATTAGGAGGTTTGTCTTGGTCCAAATGAAGGATGCTTCTGAATGCTTTGCAACCTGAATCGTGAAGACGAATCTTGTAAGCCGAAGGCATACCACCAGCAACAAAGGTGCAACAAGGGTGAAGACCACTTGCACACTCAAGTGCTCGCTTTGTGTCAACGTGACCTGAATTTTCCAAGTAACGATGACAAATACTAGAAGAAGTGCAGTTAAGAGGAGAAACCAAGAGGCGAGGGGAACAGTTGAAGAGGAACACTGTGTTAGATGAAGTTATTTTGAAAGGAAGGGACTGATTTAACCAAATACCGTTGCTTACCGGCATGTCTTGTGTGACACATGAACCAGGTAACCAAGGTGGTGGCTGCACCACGATACGCTGGATTGAGGACATGATTCTGACTACAACATAGGAACTGCCATTGAGAGTGTCAAAGTAAAGCTTTTGAGAATGGGGATCGCAACGAAGCCTATAGTATGGATCGCCACAGTTGGGGTCTGTGCTCAAAGGATATGGAACATTCATAGAGCCACAGTTTGGACAAATCTTTTGTGAACAAGTATAATGACCAAGGAAAAGGCTAATAAGAAAGACATATCTAAAATGGAAACCATGTCTCATGTTTGACTCAATAGTCATTTTGCATGGACAATTAAGTGAAGAAAACTCGTATGCATTATATGAATGCAATCAAAGGAATAAATAGGCTACGCATAGCTATTGCAATGGAATAAAGTATGTAAAATACAAGTTAAAGTGACTCCAAGAATCTAGAAAATGGAGTACCATAAAAATATAAAGATCTATGGGACCAATCGATACCAGATGTATGGTCATAGATACAGATTTTGTAAATATACTCTCTTTTATAAGGTGCAAAGAGAAATCGCTTCGGAACTTGCTCAACTTTGCAGTTTTTCTTCCTTTCATTTTTAGTCAAGCAGCACAAACATAAATATCATATCATAGTGGAGAAATTAGTGATTAAAATATACAAAATGCTAGAAGGCTAGACCATAGTTGCAAAGGGATCTAATAAAGACATTTGATTTAAAATCTAAGATTATGATAAACAAAACTTGCACTTGCTTAAGAATCTGTTATTACACACTTTTTGTCAATAATATCATTTTTCTGATACTCCATTTGATAGTTGACATATATTAAAGTAGTATTTAAATACTCAAACAAGCACGTGTTTAGTATTGAATGGAGTGTCTATGGTATATTAGATATTTTCCTAATCAAGCATGATCATAAATATGATTTGTCATGATTCAAAGGTTGGAAAAAAAGACTACATACACGTCTAGTTATATTGATTGTCAAGATTTTGAATGGCATATTTGTAACATAAGACAAGCGAAACCTGGTCACAGAATCTGTTCTCAACTTCAAACATAGAATCTAGTCCTTTAAGGATTGTTCCAGCTCAGGTTGACTAGCCAGTATAAAATCCATGATGCTGCAATTATTTCAAAACTCTTAAGTGTGTTTGGAAAAATGCAAAATCACGTTTCAGAACATGTCCACTAAAACTCTCCAAAGAGTAACTTCTCTAAATCACGGCCAAAATGCATGGGAACGAGATAAATTGACTACAAATGTCATTCCAAACATATGCTTAGTGTGTGTTTCGTTATACAGGAACAAAATTGATTGTGAATGAATTGATTATGTGGCTTAAAGTGAATTGAAGCTTAAGTGATTGCATTTGAATATATTCATGTAAAAGTCAATTGATAGATGCTAAAAATCGATTATAGAGCCAAAAGCTCCAAATTCAAACTTCATAATAGAATAATTTCTGGAGGGCAAAATTAATTCTAGTTAGAACATTAAACACCAACTAAACATGTCAAAGTCAATTATTTACATCTAGAATCAATTTTCAATTTTGCCTCCTCCAAACTCAATTCTACACTTAGTAGTTAATCACCTATTCAATTGAAAATGAAAAAGAAGATCAGTAGTTTAGGGTTCAAATAGAAAAATAAAAAGACATATTAATCGTAAAATAAAACATTCTAAATAAGTAAAATAAAATGATGAAACAAACAACGAAAACCTAAGTGAAAATAAAATGCATCCATTAATGATACAAAATTGTAGGAATAAGGAAAATTCAAAATGCAGAAAGAAAAACACAGAAATTCAATTCGAAGGACGAAGAAATCGATAGGAAAAAAAAACCTAAAAAAATTTGGACCATTTCTCGATTTGTGCGTGTCATCCTTGCGCAGGGGCCATGCTAATCTTCTCTGTATCGTTCCAATTTTATCGGATGTCCCCGAAGGGACAATAGGAGGTGTTCTAAGATAGAATATAAACACTAAATTTTAAGATATATAAGCAGTGTGGGACTTTAATAGTGATAAAAGGCTCTGCTAACTAGAGGGTCTACTGGACTTGTAACCATCTTTTGTATTTATACTCTCGGTCCATATAAATTAAATTCAAAAAATACATGCACGTGAGGTTTTAAGTATTAAAATTAAGAATTAAGAGTTATAAAATTTTATAAGATTATTTTGAACAAAAAAACTCAATTATTTAATCGACAATAAATGATAAATTGTATATAAAATTCAATATAAAATTAAAATTAAAATCCTATCAAAACGCATGGTATTCTTTTGTGTTTGTATATATATATATATATTCAAAATTCAGTCACTTAATTAAATCAAGACAGATAAGCCTGTAAATAAAGTAATGTAAAATTGAAATAAAAAAGTCACACTAAAATGGTATTTCTCTTTTATAGACATAGATAGATAATATGTGTAGTGTAATATGGTGGATTTTCCCCCTTCAAGAAACTGGAGGGATTTCCACCGGAGCAAATCCATTCTTAAGACAGAAGTTAATATCATCTTATTATCATCTAATTACATTTATAAAACTTATCTGTTAAAATTTCTACTACTTATTTCTACCACATGCAATCCAAGTCTTTGAAAAGTAGTTGAATTGTGAGGATTTTCACTCAACTTTCTATTAAAAATCTCATATAAATAATTTGATCTCTCGTCTAATTTGTACGTCGCATAGCATCACTCGTCTAATTTGTACGTCGCATAGCATCACTAATCTTAAGTGGTGAAGTTCAATGAATTTCTACTGTGAATTCAATATTTTTTTAAAAAAATTGACAACATAGATGAAAACCAAAAACTTCAATATTATAAAGAATTATAACAATTAGTTTAAACACATCATTACATCTCAAGTTGTAATGAGATTTTGTTTTCAAAATGGTCATAACTTACCTCTACCACAACCAAGTAATTGACAACTTGTGCACAAGAAGAGCAGTGACAATAAGTTAACTCGATACTGTTTTTCTAACACTAAGCCACTTTGGAAAATTAATGTAGATTCCACGATTATTTTGAGAATAAACCTCCGTACAGTTATGAGACTAGACAAATTAATTTTACTTATGCATATGATTTTGTCAAATTATGATAAAATTGACAAAATCATAATAAACCATTTTAATTTTGTAAAACTATAGAGTAATTTTACCAATTATAATATAAAATATCTACTAAAAAAAAGTATTAGAATAAGTGTCACTTGTACATATATCTCAAATGTCAAAAAAAATAAAATAAAATAAATTGATCAATTCTCAAAAGTTAAATAGAAATTAAAGATTAGATGCAACTCTTTTCGTCACCAAGTATGACATGTGTCAAAATTGAATAATCATTAATCGTCTGAATATTAACTAATGCTTAATAATATTAGGCTTCCAACAAGACTTGTCATTTATATTAACTAGGAGTAATTCCAAACCATAATCAACTACTCAACAAAATATACAAAATGAGAACAATAAATAAATGTCATGGCAATGAAAATCAGTCACAATAATAACCTCTCAAACATACCATAGGGTGGTTGGTCCCTTATTTGCAGTGTTGGGACACCAAACATGTAGCGTTGCTTGTCTATAGGCTAGCCTCGGGTATACTAATAAATTATCATTACAGGATCACAACTCAATTATGCGTTTGTTATCACTAATTAATTAATATCATAATAATAAGATTATTATTCATTTAAAGCATAATAATAATCATTGTCAAGATCGTGGTCATCGTCATCATTTTGAATTGGAGACTCTATTCTTGTAGATAAAATCCTTGACTTGCAAAATCAACTGAGAAGACTCGGGCAAATCAGGGAAAACATAAAAAGCATGAATCATGTTTGGATATTCGATTATCTGAACTTCTTTTCCATTTTTTCTCAACCAATCGTAATACCTCCTTTGCCAATCATTTAACGGGTCAAACCCGCCCACAAAAATAAGAGTATCCGGAAAATCCAAACCCGACAAATCCTCCGAATTCGGCCCGCTAACATTAGCAGCTCCATGATCCCGATCTGATCCCTCCGGCAAAAACACCTTCCACATCCAATCAGTCCTCGCCATCGACACTAAAGGCGATCCTTCAAGTCGAACCTCCGACTCTGTCCGCTCCTCCCCGCCAAAAAACGGTTGGATCGAAATCAACCCGACTACCTTGATTTTTTGGAGCCCCGCTTTACATACCCGAACCGCAACGTGGTGTGCTAAATTTGCACCGGCACTGTCTCCGGCGAGGAAACATTTTGACACGTCAGCATTTTCCGGTAAAACGGTTTGGTTCTCGTCAAGGAATTTTAATACCTCTTCACCATCGTCGTATTGCGACGGGTAACGATGCTCCGGTGTGAGAAGATAGTTGACGGAGACAACGACAACTGACATTTTCCGGCAGAATCTCCGGCAAACGGCGTCGTATGAGGCTGAAGCTGGAGAAAGATACGTAAAACCGCCGCCGTGGAAGAAAATGACGACGGGGAGGGATGCAGTTTTATCGTCAGCGTCGCCTCCGTCGACAGTTACAGCGTCGGTGGGAGTGAAGAGACGGAACCAGATGCTCCGTTCGGCGTTAACGGTTACGTCTTTTGTGGAAACGCCGTTAACGGGAGTACTGTTTGCCGAGCATTTTCGATCGAGGAATTTGAGGAAACTGCGATTAACGGTGCCGTTAGAACGACGTGAAGCGTCCGATAAAGCTGAAAGGAACGAAATCGCAACGCGAGTTTTCCAAGGAAGAGGGACTTTGGGTTTGTTAGTTGGTGGTGATGACGACATTGTCGTTTTGAGGTTCCGTGATTCAACAAAGTGTGTTATGAAATGTGAATAAAGGTTAGAAGGATAAATAATCAATGATGAGATGGGTATGCTTTAGCATTTATTCGTCTTTTTTTGGTAGTAGATGAGAAAATATGTAAAAGTGGTTGGAAATTGGGCGGACATAAATGAACGACGTTCCGTCCAGTGGAGTTTCAATTTTTGGTCAAAGTTTTCTGGTTCTCTGCCAAGGAAAATGGGTCAATCAATTTTTTGTAAGCTTGTTGGGCGTTGAATAAAAAAAGACGTAATCTACTCCTAATTAGTATATTTTCTATGTTATTTGGTATGTCCTCAATAAATTTGAGTTCTTATTTACTACAATTCAGTCGGCCTATTTGAATTGTTTGATTAAAATTGTATGGTTTAAATTTTATATTTTAATTTTAATTATTTTTAATTTAAAATTTATACCATCTTATTTTAATTAAACAATTTAGATGTATATGATGTACTGCAGTTTATAGTCAATCTAGGTTTGACTTAGTTTTAAAAGAAAAATGATTGACAGTTTAGGATATTTCAAAAATATTACAAAGTTATTTATAGTTATAAATCAATGTTAATGATATCGGATGGTCTCAACATTATCTCGAAATATCGTAATTTTTTTTATTTTATTTTTATATACTATTTTAAAAATTAATGGTTAAAATTAAATTATCAATCAAGTAGAATTCATTCATACCTCTATCCATCAACAATATTTGAATAACATCAATCAGCAATTTTATCATCTCATGTAGTATAAAATGGTTAGATGAGTTTAAAATGAATATTGATACAACTCACTGTGCTAATAATAGAATCAATGTTGTTGCGGTCTATTTTTTTTTGGAAAATTATCAATGTGTCATCATCTTTACATTTAAAATCAATATTTCAAAAATAGTATATTTTTTATTTTTAAGATACTACTACCATTGTTTTAAAGTTCTTTAAACATACAAAGAAATTAATAAACATTGTTATTTTTTAAAGGTTTTTTTTTAGTACTTTCCATTATTTATATTCTCATTTCACATCTTTTTTATTTGTAGCAAATAGTTACAGTAGTATTTTTTGTTAAAACAATAATTAATGTTTTTTACAAAATAATTAATATTATTCTAAACTTTAAAATATTATATTTTTTCTTTTTTTTTTATGTCAAAAGATTATTCTATTTATTTCGT